>CM074732.1:175143389-175345765 GCA_037367245.1 Phrynocephalus guinanensis | reverse complement strand
ATGGCATTGCACAGATCGGCCCCAAAGGCTGAAAAATGGGAGAAGAGGGAAGGATACCAGGAGGGGTCTGAAGTCCACTTCTAGGTTGGGAAAATGGATACACTTTTGTGTTAAATGGTATAGGAGTTTGTGTGAATTAGTTACCAGGTGAGCCACTGCTTCTGGAAACTTCCAGAGGCGGCAATTAATCTGTTATTGCTTGTGGAAAAGTATTTTGACAGAAGGCTCCATGAGGGTTTGGATTCCTAGAGCTAGAATTACAGAAACTGGTTTGGGGTGTTCCATGAAGACCCCATGCCAGATGCTGCTCTCCTCAGTTTATATGCATCTGAAGAGGTAGGACTGCCAGTCTGCCACCCACAAAAGCCAAGGCCAAATGAGACATGTTCGCTTGGAGGTACTACAAAGCTATTTGCTTGTTTATTCTCCCTCTACCTCAAGAATTACTTGCTTCGCTGGGTAGGAAATCTCCTAAAGCCTTTCTGGTTTGAGTCATTGTCTGTAAGATCAAAACACATGTTCAAATCGAGATTGCTTGTTAACATCTGCTGCATTCAAACTAGGGATGGGCATTTTGTTTCGGAACCAGTAGGTTACGAAACGAACCATGCAAGCCCAGGTGGTCCTCGGAACTGGCTGATACACACAGATCCAATTGCTTTACCTTTCTCTGTCTCGTGCAGGGTTAAAATCCAACGAGGAAGCACGCTGTGATGTCATCTTTCCTGCTTCATGCTGCTGGCCAATCAGAGAGGGTGGCAGGATGACGCCTGTCCATGCACAGTTCCTGATTGGCCAGCATCACAGATCTAGCACAGATGAGGCTGCAGCATGCTCATGTGGTTCGTTTCATAACCTATTGGTTCTGAAACGAAATGCCCATCCCTAATTCAAACTTTCTGTTTTCTCACAGGACGGAGAGGTTGTAGCCATAAATAGTTTAGTACTGCAGCATATATTTTGCATTTGCAAGGTCCCACATTTGATCCTCAAACTTCCTGGTACAGAATCTTTCAGACGGGGGAGGTGAATACGATCTCTTCTGCAGAGCTGAATGAAAGAAGACAAAACAGGACATGCCATCCTGAACATGGCTTAGAGTAAGTCAGTTCCTTCTGTTCTGTGTGCTATAGATCAGGTTCCCTGTATTTTGGAGAGCAGTGGGGGGCTAAAGGTTTGCCCTCTGGGGACCCCTACCAAGGCTATGAACTGGAGCATTGGTTTAGTGGAGGCTTTTGCAGGTGCTGGAAAAGATGTGGGAGGTAAAACCTGTATAAAGCCATTTTCCTCTTTCTTTGGCAAACGACATTTCTAGGGAAAGATGTGAAAGAAGGAAATGTATTCTCCTGTCCCAAAGAAGAAGTGGTGGTGAGGAAACCAGACATGCCGGTGAAGCTGAGAAAAAGAGCACACCAGTAGCAGGAGATCTTTATTGCAGAGATTATGGTATCATGTGTCAGTCATATGAGGAGATATTTATTCTCTCAGAAGGACCACATCAATACACAGAAGTCAGATGGGAGAACAACATTTGACATTGAGATATTTGACTTTGAATTGAGGCATGTTTCTCACAAGAAATCGGGATCAGCCAGATGGTGGTGAAAAATGAAATCTTTATGTTTAGACAAAGACGAGACATAAATTAAAGTGTTATGAAAACAGTTCTCCACATATTCATGGTAACAAAAGCTAGTAGAAACCCATAGTATTCAGTTTCTCTACTACAAGACCAGCACCCTCCTTTTTTTTTCCTTTTACAGTCTAGACATCATTTTAGGATTTGTTTAAAGATAGCTGTGTGTACGGTAGTTTGTCTCTCTTAAGAAGTCCCTAGTCCGACAAAATTGCAGGAGCTGTTACTCCTGGACTGCACCACTTGAAAGTGGATGTAAGGCATATAACAGACCATCTTTCGAAACCTAGAGTTGTATTCTATGAATGTCACCCATCGGAGCTGTTTCGGGTGGTCTGGGATCTTCTTCAACTGTGAGAGATAACGGTGGAGATCCTAGACCAATTGTCAGCTCCCTGTGTTCAGCTTGCTGTTCATTTTGAGGGGGGAATTGCTCAGATTCACAGTGAATTGGACTCCACCATTGGTGCAGAATCAAGGGATGTGTCCAGTGCACCGTGCTTAGGGTCCAGTGTTATTGGATAAGTTTCAATTGTTGAGAACCCAAGATGTGGACAGAGTGCTTGGATCTGTCTGCTCTAGCACCAAGCCATTCGGCCCTTGCCCTTATTGGCTAACTGAAAGGTCTAACAAGGGGGTTCGCACCTGGGCCCAGGAGGCCGTGAACACTTCTTTAGGAGAGGGAATGGTCTCTGGTGCCTTGAAAGAGGTGGTAATTGGTTACCAGTTGCTGTCCCAGCCCAATTCAAAGTGCTTGTGTTAACATATAAAGCCCTTAACGGTTTAGGCCCTGGTTACCTGAAGAACCACCTCCTTCCATATGAACCTACCTAGCAGTTAAGTTCTAGCCAGGGGCACCTTTTGAAGAAATCAACCCTCAAGGAGGTGAGAAGGATGCCTGTAGATATAGGGCCTTTTCAGCAGCTGCCCCAGGCTATGGAAAGCCCTCCCGATTGAGACCCGCCTGGCACTGACGTTCATGACATTTTGGTGCCAGGTAAAAACTTTCCTGTTCCAGAATTTCTTTAACTGATACAACATAGATTGTGGCTCCTGCTGGCAACTTTAGTGTGTTGCATTTTAGCATATTTTAATTGTATTGTATTGCATTGTATTTTAATGTTGTAACTCCTTTTAGTTGTTCATTTAAATTTTGAATTGTAAGCTGCCCAGAGACCTTTGGGTAGTGGTTGGCATATAAGCTGTATAAATAAATAAATAAATAAATAAATAAATAAATAAATAAATAAATAAATAAATAAATAAATAAATATTTTAGTGAGACAAATGGTGTTTCTTTTTCAAGTTATTTAAATTATTTGCATGCTGCTCTTGTTCTCATAAGAGGTGCAGTGTGGCTTAAAACCGATAAAATATATTTTAAAACACTCTGTAAATATCATATTGAAAGAAAGAAACATATACTAAGATTATAGGAAATTAAAGAAAATTTTAAATATTTAAAAATCAGTAATTAAAAAAAACCAGCATTCTTGTGATAACTTTCTGCTTAAAAGCTTGCCTGAGGAAAAAGGTCTTTTCCTGATGCCAGGAGGACAAGGCAGAGAAGCTTCTCAGGGCAATGCATTCCAGAGCCTGGGAGCAGCCACTGAGGAGGCCTGTTCTTGTGTCCTCACCAAGTGAGTGTGGAAAGGTGGCAGAACAGAGGAGGGTCTTCCAGGAGAACTTTAAGGCTCATATTAGGTAACACAATCCTTCAAATGAAATATTAGGTTTGATTATAGGGATGAAGTGGATACAAGTGATGGAGTTTTGCTTGCTTGTACAATGTGCAGAGTAGTGTGAATCCACTAATCAGATGTAAATAAATACTTAAGTTGAAAGACAGTTCCAAGAACACTCAGTTTATGTGACTGAAAAATAATGCGGTCTCTTACCCCGTAAAGAGGAGAGATATTCTCTGAAAGACAATCATCAAAGAAAGACAGGACACTAGATCTGACTTTAAACACTCTTCATGTAAAATTTATTTCACACTACAAAGATTAAAATTCATTATTAGAGATGGGCACGACTTGAAAAAAAATTTTTTTCGAGTTGTCGTTCCATTTCGGCTCGTTTCCGTTTTTCGCGAAAATTTGCAAAAATTAGTCGGTTCGTTTTTTCGTTTTTTCGTTGTCGTTAGTACTGGTTTGGGGAGGGGGTAGCGGGCTCCTGGAGGGAGCTGCAGGAGTCAGCCAGAGCCACAAGTGACGGACTGGCAGACTCTTTGCACCCGCTGTGTCTCACGTACTTGCATGTAGTGCAATGCAAGTAGATCTGGCTTAGGGTTAAGACGGGTTAGCGGAACGGCTAGGGTTAGGCTAGTTACGGGTGAGGTTAGGGTGAGTATTGGGGTGCACCTCTGGGTGCCTCTCTGACCCACTTAGAAGGACAGTGTACTGGCGTATGGATTAGGCTTAGGGTTCGGGTTTGGGCTACGATTAGTGGGCTGTTTATGCCCGATTGGCACATCCCAGAAGTCTCTGTGGTCAACCTGGCCAAGTGGCCATGCGATTGGTGGAAAATTTGCATGGTCTACTCCCATGGGCGAGCCCATCATTGCAAATGTGCAGGTGTAAAAAAATAAAATAAAATAAAATCAACGGAGACTTTTTTTTGCAAGAAAAACCCACTGCTGCTACTGTAAAAATTCAAGCATTTAAAATAGCCAATTTTCGCATCTTTCTGTGGTGCTTTGGTGGGGTTTTGGGCAACGATTTCAAAAAAAAAAATTGCGGTCGCCATTTTGGATCCCCCCCCCCACCGCATGGCAAATGGATGCGCCCTCCCAGCCTGGTACAGTCAGCAAAACCTGGCCATGCGATTGGTGGAATGGCTCCAAAACTTTGCATGGTCCACTCCCATGGGAGCCCATCATTGCGAATGCGCAGGTGTAAAAAAAAATAAAATAAAATAAAATAAAATCAACGGAGACTTTTTTTGCAAGAAAAACCCACTGCTGCTACTGTAAAAATTCAAGCATTTAAAATAGCTAATTTTCGCATGTTTCTGTGGTGCTTTGGTGGGGTTTTGGGCAACGATTTCAAAAAAAATATTGCGGTCGCCATTTTGGATCCCCTGCACTGCATGGCAAATGGATGCGCCCTCCCAGCCTGGTACCAGCAGCGCAGCAGTAGCAATAGCCAAGGAGAGGGGGGCGGGGAAACCCCCCCCCCAAATAAAACACCCTTCTGGCCTGGTAGGTGCCCTCAGACAGTTTTCGCCTACTTTTAGGGCCGGGAATCGGTTTTTTTTTTAACTTTTTAAAAACTTTTTTTCTGTGCCGCTTGGCATTGCGCGATGCAAGTAACGAGCACGACAAATCAGACCAAATTGTTCGTTCGTCGGTTCGAGCTCGAATTCTGGTGGAGTAATTCCCGTTTCCGTAGAGTAACGGATACGAGTAACGGAAACGGAAACTGGAATACCGCTAAGTCGTGCCCATCTCTATTCATTATAACAGTATCAAAAGCCTCAAATATACTTCTATTCATCCACTAGGCACACATGACCTAGATGACCCTTATCCTATGATGATCAGTCAATGGCAAGGGGGACGGGTGTTTGGTGCAGCACTGTCCTGGCACACAATCGAAAGGCAGAAGATCGCAGGCATTTATAGACAGTTTCAGTGGTTTCAGCTAGGTCATACTTGACTTATCTTGAACAATAAACAATTACAAGGCATGCTGACCATTACTTTCTGTACACTAGCCAACACATCCTCCATATTCCTTTTTCTTCCTTGCTTCTTGTGCCAGATAAGCTTCTTGGCTGCATTTTATTTCATCCCATAATACCACAGAAAACTCAATTTTCTCAGGGTCTATCTAGACCAGTGGTGGTGAATCTTCAGCACTCTAGATGTTTTGGACCAAAACTTCCAAAATTCTGAGCCCAATGACAAAGGACTGTGGGAGTTGTGATCCAACCTTCAGCACTCCATATTTAATATTAACTTAGGGATGGGCATTTCATTTCATAACCTACTGGTTCCGAAACGAACCACGTGAGCCCAGGTGATCCTTGGTACTGGCTGATACATGCAGATCCAATTGCTTTACCTTTCTCTGTCTCACACAGGGTTAAAATCCAACGTTGAAGCATGCTGCGACCTCATCTATGCTAGATCTGTGATGCTGGCCAATCAGGAGCTGTTCATGGACAGGCATCATCCTGCCTCCCTCTCTGACTGGCCAGCAGCATCAAGCAGGAAAGATGACATCACAGCGTGCTTCCTCGTTGGATTTTAGCTCTGCGTGAGACAGAGAAAGGTAAAGCAATTGGATCTGCCTGTATCATCTGGTTCCGAGGACCACCTGGGCTTGTGTGGTTCATTGTGTCACCTACTGGCTCCGAAACAAAATGCCCATCCCTAGTTTGAATGCAGCAAATGTGCTTGTTAACAAGCAATCACGATTTGAACATGTGATCAACTCCTACAGTCATTTGTAATTGGGAATCTACGCTCAGAATTCTGGGAGTTGTGGTTCAAAACATCTGGAGTGCCAAAGGTTCACCACCACTGACTAGGCCTTTCTGGAACCCGTACATATCATAACAGACACAGACAAGGCAGCATTTATTGACAGGGGTAGATGGATCTCTTTTCTCTCCCTCCCCAACTCCTGAGAGCTACTCAGTGCTGGGGCAGAGAAAATCTCTTAACATCAGGACAGATCAGAGGACTCATCTGTACACTGCCTATCAGATCTAAGCCCTTCCTTGTTCCAGTGTAGATTCTTCCAGGCCACACGTTGAACCCATCCTCTACCTTACAGACTAGAGAATCCCTCGTCCCAGAATATCTGTTGTGTGATGGTGTGCTTTCTTCTTCTTTTGCCTGCTGCATCACCATTTGGCTATGAGAACAGGTGCCAAAAACCCTTGCAGGTCCCTCTCAAAGGATGTCATAAACCTTGCCATAGCTGGATGTGGGATGAAGACTCTGGAAGGTGCTTCCACTTTGACTTCTCAATGTCTTCTAAACCAAGGTACCTGTGTTTAGAAGACAGTGAGAAGTCAAAGTGGAAGCACCTTCCAGAGTCTTCATCCCACATCCAGCTATGGCAAGTTGTGATAATACCCCTATTCCCATAGCTCAGGATATGGTAAATGTGCTTATTCAGAAAAATATTCTGGCAAATAACTCCAATGGCTTATCAGTTAACAATATATTGATTCTTCTTATAGAGGTCAACAACAGGAAAGGAGTTGTACAGTCAAAGGCAATAAAATTCCTGGGAAGTGTTTCTCAGCCACAAGGGTGGAGGTACACAATCCCTTTGCTCAATTGCAAGAACAAAGAATTGCAGTATCCAGAGACAAATCCTGTTTACCAGTTTTAATGCAATAAGAAAGGTTGTTGGTCGCTCTTAATTCAACAGTGTCTCAAGTGCAGTAAATGAAATGCTACAGAAAAGCTTTGCCCATAATTATCATGATGCACTCATAGATCCAGCATTATTCCTAATTAGAGATGGGTACGAAACGGAAAAAAAATTGTTCCATTATTCATTATTCATTTTGTTACATAACGAAACGAATAATGAAAATTGTGATGAAATTGGAACAAACTGAACAGAAGCACAAAAATTAGGTTCGTTATGTTTTGTTTTTCATTAATAGTGATGCAATGAAATGAGCTGTTTTTAAAATGTTAAAAAACGTCCTGAATATCCATAAAAACTCAGCGATAATTATTTATTCTGCCTGATAATACCTACCAGGGGTGTTGGGGTCCTTAAAACGTGCATTTATGTCTTTTCTCAGATCACTGTATTTTTTTCCCTTTAACGGGAGTTAGGGGACATTGACCCAAAATGGCTCCCAGGTGCCTAATATTGATTTCTTGGGTATTATAACGCCCTGGACATACGTAAAAATGCAGCGATAATTATTTGAAATTATTACCTACCAGGGGGTTGCAGTCCTAAAAACGTTTGTTTTTGTCTTTCTCCCATCGCGATGTATTTTTTCTTTTCCCTTTAAGGAAGACACAAAATCCAGCCACAAGATGGATGCAAGGATTGCTGTCTCTGTGACTCGTTACTTTAGGCCAGCCAGGCAGGTGTGTGTCTCTGTGTTCCTGCTGGCTGCAGCCTGGCTTTTAGGGGCGAGAAAGAAGAGATTTCTCTTGCAACCTCCCTGTGTGCGTGTGTAACTCTCGGTGAGTACCCTCCCTTGCCCTGCAGTGCAGTCATCTGTGGCTGTCTTACACCCTGGGCAACGTCCGCCGCTGCCTTTGCAGCCTCCCTGCGTACCTAGTCTATACTGTGTCTCTGCCAGCATCATTTTTAAAGTGTTTTCCCTCTGGTCTGGGGCGTTGGGGGGCGTCCACGCGCGGAACTGCTTTAAATCGCGCAAAAAGTGGGTAAAAATGAAAAACGAAAAACGAAAAAACAAAACAATTTTTTTTCAAAAAATACATGAAAAACTGCATGGAAATGTGCATTTTGGTCAAACCTGGAAGCATGATTGTTTTCATCAAAAGAAAGATGAATAAAAATGAACTAATCATGCAGACCTTAAAAAATTAAAACTACAGAATTTAAGTCTTGAAAATACTCCCAGCAACGTTATAAACCATAAATAAGATTCATTCATTACATATTTTCAGCAGTGTCCCCACATAAGTTGAATGCAAATAAAACACGTGAAGATTCATCACTAAAGATTATTACTGGAGCCTTACACATCTTGTTTGCTTTCTCAGGACTCCTAAAGTGAAGTAAGTTTAGGTCTAATCATGTAGTAGGGGGGTTATGTTATATTGGGCTGGATGTTATTGGTAGTCGCTATTAACTGTCAATTTTGCTTCAAAGTGCTTGATTATTTATGTTTATTTGGTTCAGGATGTGGCCTGAAAGCTATATTTGCAGCCAATCATAACAGAATTGTTGGAAAATTAAGCCCTACTAATTTTCATGCAGCTCAGCCTAGAAAGTCAGGATTTAATTAAATGCCTCTTCATAGATACTTGGCCACTGAAAGTGCAAACTGTTAGGGCTGTGTTCCAAATATCTTTCATATTTGCATAAAGGATATTCCACTATATACTTTTCTTGTGTGTCTGCACTTCCCTAATGCTTGTCCAATCTGCAGTCAGCATTTGTCCTTTCATACAAAGAAAACCCTTTCAGAATGGGACACCGCTAACACAATTGCCCTTACAAAATGGAGTAAGTGAACAGAATTCCAACCTAGGTGCAGGATGTGTCCAATAAGATAACTTGAAGAGAACACAGCTCTTGTGAAACAATATCTCATACATGATGATTCTGACTTAATTGTTATTTATTTGATACTGAATGGTATGCAATCATCAAATATCTGCACAACTGTCTAGAACCAGGGAACGGAAACTGAGCAATGTCAAAATGCCACTAATGGTCTTGCTTCTGGACAAAGAAAAATGCAGCTTTCAAGTTAGAGACATGAGCCAATAGCAGATCAACCATCCTTTATTAGCAAAGACATCTATATTCCTTTGTACTGAGGTCTCGGTTAATGGCCTGAGAAGTAGAATTCAACTGATGAAAAGCAGAGGTTATGCCCCAAATCATGTAAGTTTTGACTGCTCTGTCAGTAGGATAATAAACAACCATTAAAGTTGCCCAATCTTATGAATGGCCCAATCGTTTCCCGCTGCCTACCTTTGCCATTTCACATACTTTTCTACTTAAAGTGCAAGTTAAACATGACAGGGGACTAATTAGATTCCCATATTAACAACTGATCTTTCAGGGGGCTATCAAAAGCCCTGCCACTTTGTAAAGCTGAAGGAGAAGGAAATGTCATAGACGCACACACAGAGGACAAAACTTTTAAAATGCTATCCATTTTAGAGGAAAGGCATATAAAAATTCCATCTGCTTCACTCCAAGTCTCATTGCAATCATAGGTGATACCAGGGAATATATAGGGCAAAAAAAGTGAAGTACAAACCAATTCAAAGTTCCTGTTCAAAAGTAAACCATATTTGGAAAATACACTCTCCCACCTGCTCCCAATTGCAAAGGGCTCCCCCTAAAAAAACACAACACAGTGGTGATATACACTATCAGTCGATTTCATGACTACCCAAACTGGGCAATCAATTCTAGATGGGTATTTTGTCTGGCCTTATTCTAGTATAAAGATGAATACCTTTTGATCTTGATAAATTTTTGATGATTCTGTTGACTCAGATCATGGTCTGAAGGATGCTTCTGCTCCTCATATGTCCTTGTTGAGATGAGTAGAGGCAACAGAAGTGGCCCTGATGAAGCACTGAGAGTCACAGACAACTCCTACCAATATAAACAGATCCCTAGTGGAGTCCACATGTCTGTCTGTCTCTCTGTCATCTCTTAAATTGCCTATCTTAAAGGAGAAAGGGAGTTTGAGCAAAAGCTGAGAGCAGTATTATCAGGAGCCTAGACTCTGTTATGAATTTAGCCCCTAGCAAGATGGGGGCTAAATTCATTCAAGATGGAACCTCAAAGCTGAGACACCTACTTAAGAAGCATCTTCTTCAGGAACTGACAGCTGTATCAACAGACGTTAGTTGACGTTCCAGCAGCTTATGTGGGCAGAAATGTTTTGAAAGTCAATTACTGGATAGCAACAGTGGTAGAATATATGGACAGAGGACTTTTTGCAGATAACATGAAAGTCAAGCTTACTCTTGTTAGTATTGCACTGAAGGAGGCAACACTAAGCCACTTTTGAACATTTTGCACCTTGAAAACCCTGTGAAGATAAGGCAAGCCCACATGAAGCAAATAATGCTGGGAAATGAGACTCTGAGGTTGGGAAACACTCAAGCAACTATTAGGGAAGAGTGAAAAACAAGTATGAAAAACATTGTTACTAATGAATGTTACCACATTAAAGCCAAAAGAATTCCTAACTGCTGACGTGCATAGAGGCAAATGGGAAGTCTGAAACTGCATAAATCATGTCATCAGAACATGGAATGTGAGAAGTAATCATCAGAGTAAACATGAAACTACAGAGGGACAAATGGATATTTTTCACCACCATTGCAGTACTTCAAGTGAGCAAGTATTTTCAATATTTATCAGGGGAACTGAGAAATTATCTTAGAAAGAACTGATTGCAAATCTTATTGGTGAAGCATAAAGCAAAACTGCAGAAAAATGGAGAAATGGTCAAGATCTTTTAGTACAGACATGTATGAACAGAATCTGACAAATGGTTCTGATGGAAAATTGTCCAATCAGATTAACATATAGAGAGGGGAAATAAGACATGATAAATTTATGAAAACATGGCAACCTTTATTGGTGTATGGAAGTAGCGCAAGAAAGGAAGGGTGTGCTATGGGAAATAATTTGGACTGTTGGCGTACCATATTTTAAAAGAATGAATGTAAGTATTTTAGAATAAAATATTTATGAACTAGTGGGTTTGTGATAAGTATACTCGTAAGGTACTATACTGTATAAGTAAAGTGAATGTACTGTGTACTACAACTTTAACTTACTTTTTCATGTTATGGATTCCATGAGATACACAGCTAAATAACGTAAAGAGATTGTCAATAAAGTTTATAACTACAGGGGAAATTGTGAGCAAACTAATGTGGAACAGACATTTTCAGTCAGACAATTGTAAAGTGGCTTACTATGGAAAACAAAAAGTCAGAAGAAACAACGTGACTCCAATAGTGAGCCAAGATGTAGCGCAAACAATTTGGGGATATCATGAAAGTTTAACTGCATTTTATTGAACTTCTTGGAAAACCAATGAACATAACCACCATTCAAATCTGTGCACCATTTAAACATGCTGAAGAAGGGGAAAAGTCATTTAATGCAAGTATCCGTGAATAAACTGATTACACACCCAAACAGGATGTAGTGATAATCAGGTAACGAGACTATAAAGATAGGGGGGAAAGCAGAACCAGATATTATTGACTAGTGACCTGGGATTCTGAAAGTAAAAGCAAAGTGTGCTGCCTATATACAGCCCCTTAGCACTTAAAACACGCTCTGGTCATTTTACAGTTATGCAGGCTATACATTGTTCTCCCACTTCTGAGACCTCAGAAATATGGTAGGCATAGTAAACCTTGAACCAGCTACCAGAGACCATAAGGAATGGACTGAGGTAATGAGTAGAGTCTTGACTGCAGTACTGTAGTTTAATGACCGTGCCATGGGACTCCTCAGGGGCATGATGCACAAAACTATGTGAAAGTAACAGTTGTGGCATTGTGGCATCCTATAGTGGCTTAATGGTATAAGAGTAAATTGCATTTGCAACTGGCTGCCAATTAATAAGTTGCTCCTCACATTCCTAACTGTATGTCAAGAGCCACATATTCAGATGAAAACAGCAACTTGCTAATTAGCAGCAATGCACTGCTATAGATTGCACAAAGTGTAAAGCTACTTATAAGGGTGGGATTGTGAGCTGTTTACTGAAAGATATGTTTGGGACTTGAAAGTCTCACTAATGTCTTCCCTATGCAGTCACCAGACCAGCCTGACAGTGGCACTTGTGTGAAATTCCAGAGCTTTTTGTCTGCTTTAATACTACAGTATAATCTGTTTTTGATTGTAATGTTCCTTGCAGTGGCATTTCTGGTTCTGTCCAGAGCATCTTATATAACTTTTATCAGCTCTTTTTCAAAGTTGACCTGGCTTCTGATTTTTCAGAGAGTAGACTGAATCTAGATGATATTCTCATTAATAGATATCAATGCAGATGCATTTTGGTGCACGCTCACCCTCATATGTATGCATTGGCTGAAATCCTGTTGCTAGAATCAAAATGCTGCATGAAGCTGATGTCACAAGTTGCAGCATTTTTTCAAGAAAACTTTCTCATTTCTTTTCTGAAGATCCCAAGGCTCCCAATGAATCCCTCTCATTGTTGGGAAGCCATCTGGTGTCACCAGGATAGAGGAGCACGTCTTTAATTGCCAAGCATCATGGCCACCAGTAAAGTCATTCTATCAGCAGTGACTTCTGTTAATTTATAATTTCCTTCCATGATTCTGTCCACCACCACCACCCTCCTGGTGGCCTCCTAATGACGAAAGGGATTCCACAGGAGCCTTGGGACCATTCAGGAAAAAAAAATCCCATAACTGATAGTGTCACCGGAATCAGAATGATGACACTGCAAACGAGTGCAATTACTATATACAAAGAAGCCTAAAATTTCAAAATTAAAAATTAGTGGCAGTTGGGGATATGTTCTTAAAGGCGGCTTTATAGAATTATTCAGTGTCTATGCTGACACAATCACACATTGAAGGAAATAAGGATCAGAGAAAGAAAACTAGTTCAGAAACTGGTTTTTGAGGAGATGTAGCAGATACTGATGGAGGGGGAAGAAAAAAGCAATTCTATTTATGCTATATTACAGATTTATCTACTTAAAAATGATCAACACTGAAGAGTGGCTTTGAAATCCTGGTGATAAATTAGCTCCAGATCCTGTCTAAACCAGTTGGGCTGACTGTATATTTAAATGAAATTTGGGAGAATATGAAAATTGTAGCCATCTGCAGACTTTTCTGTGTTCTTTCTACATACGGGCCTGCCACTATGCCAGCATCCATTACAGCAAGCCATCTAAAAGGGAATGGCACACCACTGGAAATTTCTCCAAAATAAGAAGCATTTGTAATATCATTCAAAATGAACGCATAAGGCAGACGGGTAAATTACCCACAATTTGCCAAATGCATTACCTTGCTTATGGCAGGTGATTAACATCCTGCCCTGGCATGCATTCTGTTGGAAATGCTTCAGGATACAGTCAGATGCCACGATGAAAGAGAATTAACCAGAAAAGAAGAAAAGGGAGAAAGCGAAAAATTATACTTTAAAAGAAAAAAATTAATAGGCTTGTTATTCCTAACTAAAAACAGTCTGAAAGCTTACTAGCATTTAGTTGTGCAGCACAATAAACATGGCAGGGTTGGACTGGCCCTCTCATCGGCAGAATGAGCTAGTCACTTCAGGCAAGTGATTTCTGATGTCTGGGAAAGGCATCAAATGGTTATCTGTTGTTTCTCCAGGGGGAGAGACAGTGGTGAGATTTTTTTTCTTTTATTTTGCCTGAGAACTGGACCAAATTGTACTAGACAGCAGGGCTGCAACCTGAGTAGGTTAACCTGAGTAGAATCCCACTTCCAGATTTGCTATGTGCCTGTATCACCTCTATCCTATTAGCTTCCAAGTGATAAAATGAATAGCATTCTCTTTTTAATTCCATTTACCAGAATGGTCCCAGCAGCATCTAACCATTCTTCATTCTTCATTCTGCGAAGTCCCATTGAGAAGTGCAGAAACCAATGCATGGCTTTTGTATGACGAGGGATTTCAAATGAAAGCAGCCCTCAAAAGGAATTTGGATTGGGGTGAGCAGCATATTGGGCTGTGGCTGCGCTATATGACACCAGTCCAACCGGCCACTGGGGACCAGTTTGACAGTGGGCATTTAATTATGAAAATGCCCCAAGGTGCTGCTCTAGACATGGGCACGACCAGAAAAAATGACGTTTCGAGTTTTCGTTTGTCGGAACGGGTCCGTTTCGGGTCGTTTCCGTTTGTCGCGAAATTTTCCAAAAAATTGTTGTTTCCGTTTGTCGTTTGTCATTTGTCATTTCCACCATGATTTAGCATTATTTGACTTCCCAGAGCATAGGGGCGTCCCGCAATCAGGGCCAGCGCTAGGTGTTTTTGCACCCTAGGCGGCGGGCGGGGGGGTGGGGGGCAGGCGGCGGGGGGGGAGGTGCGGGCGGGCGGCGGTGGTGGGGGGCCATGGGCGGGCGATTGGGCGGGCGGTGGCGCAGGCGGACGGGCGAGTGGGCAGTTAGGATATCACTTAGAATAGAGGTTCTTGGCTTGCACCCCAAATGTGTGTGTGTGCAAGCAAATTGAAGTTGGGAAAATAGAAAACAAATGGTAGTATGTAATATATTTTTAAAATAAATCCACACCTCCCACTCCCAGTCGAACCTCCCCCTTTATCCAATATCAGAAAAAAGTCCTCACAAACTGCCAGAGAAGAAATAAAGAATAAACTGCTATTCCCTTCAGCAGACAAAGCAGCAGGGATTCAAAGAAATTATTTTCTAAATTCAATTCCCTCCCTGCCTGCCTAACTTAAATCCTAAAGCCTCCAGCCTCCCTCCTCAATCTCGATCGGATCACACCAGCACCAGCAGCCAGCCCTCCTCCCTCAACCACATCCATACACCCGACTGAGATTTCTGGAAGGTGCCTCGGCTTTTTATGCCCTCTGAGACATCCAGAAGTGTCAGTCAAAAACCTGGCGATGCCATTGGTGGAATGGTTCAAAAAATTTGCATGGTCCCATCCCATGCCCAGCCCAAATGGGCAGCACTAAAAAAATAAAAAATAAAATAAAATAAAATAAAATCAATCCGATGTTTTATTGCTATAAAAAACCCCACTGCTGCTACTATTAAAATTCAGGCATTTAAAATAAATAAATTTCACATGCTTCTGTGGTGATTTGGTGTGTTTTTTGACCACGATTTCAAAAGAAAAATTGTGGTCGCCATTTTGGATCCCCCTCACTGCATGGCATGCAGCGAGACAGATGACAAGGATGACCCCCCCCAGCCTGCTGCAAGCAGCCCAGGACAGGAGAAGAGGGGGGGAAAGGCCGGGGACCTCCCAGAAACCACCCCTCTGGTAGGTGGCACAACCTCAGGCAGGCATATTTTCACCTGCTTTTTTGACCGGGAGTCGGGTTTTTTTTAAAAAAACTTTTAAAAACTTTTTCTGTGCTTCGCATTGCGCGATTGCCGCGATGCCACAAACGGAAACGAAAAACCCGACCAAATTTTTCTTTTTTTGGTTCGAGTTTGAGTTCTGACGGCTTAATTATCATTACCATTTCCGTTACGTAACAGAAATGATAACCGAAAACGGAAATGACAATCTCGCCGAGTCGTGCCCATGTCTATGCTGCTCCCTGCGTATTAGTGGGCCAGGTGGTTGAACCCCGCCTGATCTGTTAGGATTTTAATTACAAAGTAGACTGCTTACGTAAGCCCTGTTGATACAGGCAACAGTGCAGCTTGTGCACCAGCAGAGCAGTGTGCATGGGGGAGGGCTGGAGCTGGAGGCAGCAGAGAGCAGGGCAGAGGACACTATTAAGGTTTTGGTGTTGGAGAGGTGGCTGCGGGCATATCCAGACAGTGAGGCAGCCTCCTATTTGTGGGGGTTTCATATTCTGATGCAGGGTTTGCAGACAGCTAAGTGGTCCGAGAATTTGAGGTCCATTGTTGGAATGTAGTATGTAGTTAGGGCTAAAATTCAGAAGGAGGTCAAGGAAGGCTATGTGTCCAAATTGAAAGAAATTGTATACTGTTACTGGCCAAAGAAGCTCCAACCTTTCCTTGACCCGAAAGGAGAAAAATTCCTTGCATGCAGTCGCATAAGAGCATCGGGTGCTAGGCACCACTGCCGAAGCAATGGCACTGTTTACTTTGACCAGCCAAGGTGCCACATTGCCTCTGGCATAACTTTGGGCAATTCCTGTGCTTCTGTCGCCAGCACCCTGAACCGTCCAATCTGTTGGCAGGACAGGGCATCAGCTATACCGTTGTCCACTCTAGGCACATGTCTTGTGCGAAAAACTGTACTAAAGTGGAGGCATCGGAGCCTAAATGCCCTCACAAACCACATAACTCTTTCAGACTTTGAAGTAAGGGAATTAATTACAAAAAAATTACTTCCTGGTTGTCACACCAAAATGTGACTCTAGAGTTCTCCCAAGCCTCCACCCAAAGCCATAAGGCTGCCACGATGAGAAAACATTCAAGAAAAATGAGATCCCGAGTAACACCCCTGCCCTGCCACTCCTGAGGCCACTCTCCTGCACACCAACACCCCCTAAAGTAAAGCCAATAGCTATGAGCCCCAGATGCATCACTATGCACCTGGAACTCCGGGCCCAGGCAACGTTCCTCTCTCCAGAATGAAATTTCATTAAAATTCTCCAAAAATCATACCAAATTGTTAAATCCTCCCTCATCCCTCAGGACACATGGCCTCACACAACCTGCACAAAAAGGCCACCTTACAGGCAAAATTTAAATGCCTGACAATCTCCTGGCGCTCCCTCAACATAACAGTGTGCTGCACCAGCAAAGACGAAATCCGATTTCATAGTGTCAAAAGCAGCTGAGAGGTCTAGTAAAACCAAAAGGGACACAGATCCCCTACCCATTTCCCTGTGTAAGTCATTTACCAAAGCAACCAGTGCTGTCTCTGTCCCATAGCTAGGCCTAAAGCCACACTGAAATGGATCCAGATAGTTTAGGAAATCCAGGAACCTCTGGAGCTGTGAAGCCACAACCCATTCTAGGACTTTCCCCAAGAATGGGATATTAAATACTGGTCCATAATTGATCAGTATCATTGGGTCTAAGGAAGGCTTTTTTTTAACAATGGTTTTATTATTGCCTCCTTTAGGCCTGCCGGAATCCTGCCCTATTTTAAGGAGGCATTCACTACTCTTCCTAACCATTATGCCATGCCTTCTCTGGCAGCTTTTATGATCCATGAGGGGCAAGGATACAACATACACTTGGTGGCCCTCACCTCCCCAAGTGTCTTGACCACATCATCTGGCTGCAGGAGCTGAAAGTCATCCATTAATACAGGATAAGCAGGGTGTGGCATTTTATTTACAGGCTCTGGATCAATAGCAGCATCCAAGGTAGCCCGGATCTGTTCAATTTTGCCCATGAAGTGTTGTGCAAATTTTTTGCAGCGAGATACAGAGTGGTCTATGTTATCCACTATTCTGAAAAGCTCCACCAGGCGATTTTGTGCCAAATCAATGGTAGTAGAGAAAAATGCTTTCTTTGCTGCCCCCACTGCCTTGGAGTAAGCCTTTCAAAGGCCCTTCACTTTATCCAAAAGTGTTTCATGACATTCATTCCTGAGGTGATCACAGAACTGGGATTCATTCCTTCATATTGCTACCTGTAGTGTCTTTGGAGGCAACTCTAAGATTTTCTTTATTCAAATTTAAATTGCTTGTTTTGTTGAATCCCCACATCGTAACTGTTTTTCAAGTCCTATTATGTAAGCAGTCAGTCTGAACACCAAGAGTTCAGGCAGAAACCTCTATATTAAGGGAGGAGAAGAAACTAGGAGTAAGTTGTTCACCACCCAAGGTAATGCTTGTCACTAAGCTGGGTGGTATGCAAACAAATAAAATAAAGGAGGAGGAGGAGGAGGAGGAGGAGGAGGAGGTTACCTCAACTCTTTGTAAAACATACAATTGATCATTTCTGCCTTTGGAACCTCCTTCTCCCTAAGCAAGTGAATTGCATACAGGTTGTTTATCCAGGCAAATAATCCATCCTTGCAATATTATGTTTATACTATATGCTTTGCTTCAAATGGGAACAAATGCACTCCATCACCTGTTTTTTATTATGAGCACAGATCACAAAACAGTTATTCTAATGTAATTTTTAAACCAACATTTTCTTTCCCTGAGCATCTCAAGCCAGCATACCCAGTGCTTTTCAGTCTTACATTTTGGCCAAATTCATAAGCACATGTATGTATTTGTATGGTTTATAGTCTCCCTTTCACTGGTGTACAATTCAAAACAGTCCAGAACAGAAACTGATCATATGTACCTCAAAAATGTAGTGGGCTAGAGCACTGAAAGTGTTGGCTGCAAAGTTGGCAGCTCGGCAGTTCAAATCCTGGGTGCCACGCAGTGGAGTGAGCACCCTCTGTTCACCCCAGCTCATGCCAGCCCAGCAGTTTGAAAGCATGTAAATGCAAGTAGATAAACAGGTACTGCCATAAACAGTGGGCTGAAGCTCAACATCAAAAAAACTAAGACCATGGCCACCGGTACCATCACCTCCTGGCAAATAGAATGGGAAGAAATGCAGGCAATGACAGAGTTTATTTCCTTGGGCTCCTTGATCACTGCAGATGGCGACTGCAGCAACGAAATAAAAAGACGCCTGCTTCTTGGGAGGAAAGCAATGGCAAACATAGATACCATCCTAAAGAGCAGAGACATCACTTTGCCAACTAAGGTCCGAATAGTCAAAGCTATGTTTTTTCCAGTAGTGATGTATGGAAGTGAGAGCTGGACTATAAATAAGGCTGATCGCCGCAGAATTGATGCTTTTGAGCTGTGGTGCTGGAGGAGAGTCTTGAGAGTCCCCTGGACTGCAAAGAGATCAAACCTATCCATTCTGAAAGAAATCAACCCCGAATGTTCACTGGAAGGACAGATTTTGAAGCTGAGGCTCCAGTACTTTGGCCACCTCATGAGAAGAGAGGATTTCTTGGAAAAGTCCCTGATGCTGGTAAAAATCAAAGTCAAAAGGAAAAGAGGACGGCAGAGAATGAGATGGTTGGACGGTGTCACCGATGCAACCAAAATGAAATTTGACAACACTCCGGGAGGCAGTGGAGGATAGGAAGGCCTGGCGAGCTCTGGTCCATGGGGTCACAAAGAGTCGGACACGACTGAACGACTGAACAACATAAACAGTGAGAGGGTAAACAGTGTTCCATGCAGCCATGCCAACCACACGGCCACGGACTTGAACAAGACTGGCTCTTTGACTGGGAAACGGAGATGAGCACTGCCCCTAGAGTCAGACACAACTAGCATGCAAGTGCAGGGGAAAACTTTACCTTTTTATAATTTTAAAATCCCGTTAAATAAGTCATTTTGAAGGAAGCACCACATTAAAATAATCTGCAATCCATTTAAAAGCATAAAAGAGAAGAAAATATTATTTGAAGACCCTGTGTGTACAGCCAGTCAGCACACAGAGGCTTAAACAAGCAAGCAAGCAAGCAAGCAAACAAGCAAACAAACATTTGTCCACCGGGGAAGGACAAAAGGAAGAGGGGTAGCCAAGCCTTTCTCAGAAGAAAGGTCAATAAGCTGGGGAAAGCCACTGAGAAAGTCACACTTGAATGATGTAGGAACCTGGGACTATCGGAACATTGGCTATGGAGGGGCGGCGAATTATGCGAGCAGATCGCAGTAAGGCCGACTTTACTAAACACCTTGTTTCTGATAATATATCTTCGCTGGTCAGCTAATCGTAATTCAATTGTCTTGGAGTTTGGATATTCTTGTTTCCATAACTGATGCATCCGCTTTTGGTAGCCTCGTTTTTCAGGTTCTGCTCTATAATAGCATTCCATGATTGTCCGATTCTCTGGTAAAGTATATTTCTGCCACTTCTGAGATGGTTCAGCTGCAGCTTCCAGTAGCTCTACAGGCCCATGCCCTGGTTGCTCAGCAATGGGACCCGTGATCTGTAGCCCATTTATCGATGAATGTCCAGGTTCATCAACACCCATCGCGATCCTTGTTAACCCGGGCGACGACCGAGCCAGTATAGCTTCTTAATATTTTATTTCACCATGATTCATGGGTTGTTGGGTGCGCTTAGTTCTGTTCCTCACTCAAGACCTCTCTGGTAAGGTTGGACCTACTAGAGCAGTTAAGCCCGCCACCACAACACAGTGGCACCCTTAGGGGAATTATTATTATTATTATTATTATTATTATTATTATTATTATTATTATTATTATTATTATTATTATTATTATTATTATTATTATTATTATTATTATTATTATTATTATCACTCTCTGGCCTCACAACCTCTACAACCTCCTAACCCCTCAGATTTTCTTTTCCTTTTCAAAATGATATCTGTGATTCTTGGGGCAGATGCATTCCAAGAGAGCCGATTATTCTTTAAAGCAAGCATGGGCATCTAATGTGTTTGATGCCCAAGGCCTGTTTCTGTCTCCTTCTCTGAATTAGAGTGGGAACTTAATTGCCATTTTTTTATTTTGGCAAAAAAGCAGCACAAGTGTGTCCCAGGAGCAAAGCAACATCTTAGACCCATCCTTAATTGTCAACCATGGACATGCTACATTGCCAGTGTATTGGGCTGTGCATAATCTATCTGGGAGCCAGTGATATAAGCAGAGAAAATACGGCTTCTCCATCTTCTGCTTCCAGTTATGTAGTCTATTTGATTTCTGCACTGGCAATCTGTAAAGTCCATGTATACAGTCATCTGTTTGGTCACCTGAGATATGCATTTGCAATAAAGAGATTGTTGGCTTCACAGAACTTTCCGAGCCATTCTCCTGCTTTGTTTCTGAACCACTGACCCGATTTTCCACCAAACTTTCATTCTACTTTGTTTCCTAGCTCTGCATTCCGGTCCCCTGTGATTATAAACATGTTGTGTTTTGATATGTCATCAAGTTTCTCCTGGATGCTCATATACAAGCTTTCAGTTGTTTTCGGCATCTATAATTGGTGCATAGCCTTCAATGATGCTTGTGTTGACAGATTTTCCACAAAGTCTGATAGGTATTACTTGATCAGACCATGCATTATTGTCCCTAGCTACCATGGCTACATTCTGCCTCAGTATCAAAGCTCTGAATTTCTTCTGAATTTGTCAGAGTAAAACACTTGGTAGTTGTTTGACTGAAAACATCATGTTCTAGTCCACTTTAATTCACTGACACCAAGCCCTGCAGTGTTTATATATTTCATTTCTTGCTTTTTGATTTCCAGTTCATCTTGATTCATAGTTCTCATTAGAGATGGGCACGACTTAGCGGTATTCCCGTTTCCGTTTCTGTTACTCGTATCCGTTACTCTATGGAAATGGTAACGGGAATTACTCCGCCAGAATTCGAGCTCGAACCGACGAACGAACAATTTGGTCTGATTTGTCGTGCTCGTTACTTGCATCGCGGCGACCGCGCAATGCCAAGCTGCACAGAAAAAAAGTTTTTAAACGTTAAAAAAACCCCGATTCCCGGCCCTAAAAGTAGGCGAAAACTGTCTGAGGGCACCTACCAGGCCAGAAGGGTGTTTTATTTGGGGGGGGGTCCCCGCCCCCCTCTCCTTGGCTATTGCTACTGCGCTGCTGGTACCAGGCTGGGAGGGCGCATCCATTTGCCATGCAGTGCAGGGGATCCAAAATGGCGACCGCAATATTTTTTTTTTGAAATCGTTGCCCAAAACCCCACCAAAGCACCACAGAAACATGCGAAAATTAGCTATTTTAAATGCTTGAATTTTTACAGTAGCAGCAGTGGGTTTTTCTTGCAAAAAAAAAGTCTCCGTTGATTTTATTTTATTTTATTTTATTTTATTTTTTTACACCTGCGCATTCGCAATGATGGGCTCGCCCATGGGAGTGGACCATGCAAAGTTTTGGAGCCATTCCACCAATCGCATGGCCAGGTTTTGCTGACTGTACCAGGCTGGGAGGGCGCATCCATTTGCCATGCAGTGCGGGGGATCCAAAATGGCGACCGCAATATTTTTTTTGAAATCGTTGCCCAAAACCCCACCAAAGCACCACAGAAACATGCGAAAATTAGCTATTTTAAATGCTTGAATTTTTACGGTAGCAGCAGTGGGTTTTTCTTGCAAAAAAAAGTCTCCGTTGATTTTATTTTATTTTATTTTATTTTATTTTATTTTATTTTATTTTATTTTTTTACACCTGCACATTCGCAATGATGGGCTCGCCCATGGGAGTGGACCATGCAAATTTTCCACCAATCACATGGCCACTTGGCCAGGTTGACCACAGAGACTTCTGGGATATGCCAATCGGGCATAAACAGCCCACTAATCGTAGCCCAAACCCGAACCCTAAGCCTAACCCATACGCCAGTACGCTGTCCTTCTAAGTGGGTGAGAGAGGCACCCAGATGCACCCCAATACTCACCCTAACCTCACCCGTAACTAGCCTAACCCTAGGCGTTGCGCTAACCCGTCTTAACCCTAAGCCAGATCTACTTGCATTGCACTACATGCAAGTACGTGAGACACAGCGGGTGCAAAGAGTCTGCCAGTCTGTCACTTGTGGCTCTGGCTGACTCCTGCAGCTCCCTCCAGGAGCCCGCTACCCCCTCCCCAAACCAGTACTAATGACAACGAAAAAACAAAAAAACGAACTGACTAATTTTTGCGAAATTTCGCGAAAAACGGAAACGAGCCAAAACGGACTGCCTCCGACACACGAGAACTCGGAAACGTCATTTTTCCTAGTCGTGCCCATCTCTAGTTCTCATGTTTTATGTCTGATTGTGCATGTTGTACAGCATCAGACTTTCCCTTCTCTTCTGCGTATGTCAACCACTAGATTACAGTTCACTTTAATCTGTGTCATTAGCAACAGCACTATTCATACTTGTCCTTGGCTCTCTGCAATAGTTGATTGAATGGTTTCTTACCTTGGATCTCAACTTCACTTAATATTGCTTGTTTCCCTTTGGACTTTCTTATCATTAGAAATGGGCCTAAAATAAAAAATGAAATGCTGTTTTGTCATTTTGTCAGGTAACGAAAATGAAATGAAATGAAATGAAACAAGGAAGCAGCATTTCATTACAGACTAAACGAAACAGTCATTTTTATCTTGAAATGCACCATTTCATTCCATCTGTAAAAGAGATCCCTTACCTGCTGGGAGCTGCTGGTGCCACCACCATATCCCAAGAGGAGGAAGAGGAGGAGGTATGTCCCTGCCACTGCTCCACCTCTCCCCACTTCCTCCTCTCAGCCCCTGATTCCGGTCTCCTTTCAGCTGAGGGGCAGGTGGGGGTGACTCCCCTGGGTCCCAGAGGCACCAGATTTGGTGCCCGGGAGCCATTTTTAGAGGGATCCTGCTGAGCTGTCATAGACTTGACCCCTTTTAAAATGGCCCAGTCACCACAAGGGAATCCCTCAGTGGGGACTAGGCTATTTTTAAAGGGCTCCAGCCAATGACAGCTCATCTGGACCCCTTTAGAAATGGCTCCCAGGCACCAAATCTGGTGCCTCTAGGATCGATGGGAGCCGTTTCATTTTGTTTTGTTTCATTTTGTATGAATTTTTAAACAAAATGAAATTGGGTGGGCATGAAACAAAATTAAACAAAACAAAACAAAACATTATTTTTCTGTTTCATGACCATCGCTACTTATTAGAGATGGGCACGGAACGAACATTTTTTCGTTTCCGTTACCATTTGTTGTTTCCGTTATGTAACGAAACAACAAATGAAAATTGTGATGAAAATGAAACGAAACGAACAGAACCACGAAAATTGTGGTCATTACGGTTCATTTCCGTTAAAGGCGACGCACAATGAAATGAGCTGTTTTAAATGTTAAAAAACGCCCTGGACATCCGTAAAAATGCAGCGATAATTATTTATATTGTCTGATAATACCTACCAGGGGGGTTGGAGTCCTTAAAATGGCTCCCAGATGCCTAATATTGATTTCTTGGGTATTAAAATGCCCTGGACATCCATAAAAATACAGCAATAATGCGATAATTATTTGAAATTATCACCTACCAGGGGGCAGGGGTCCTTAAAATGTTTGTTTTTGTCTTCTCCCATCGCGATGTATTTTTCTTTCCCCTTTAAAATGGATGTCGCCACCAGCCACAAAATGGAGGCAAGCCATGTGATGGGATCATGTTCAACCAATAGCATGTCCAGGTTGAAGACTGGGCGGGCAGGTCTGGCAGCCACAGAGGGCATAAAAAGCTCTGGCCACCCCCGTCCTCCTTGCAGTCTCTGGTGGGAGTTAGGGTGGGATTGCTGTCTCTGCAACTCTAGCTTCAGTCCTGCAGCCTCCCTGTGTGCGTGTGTGCGTACCTCTCGGTGAGTACCCTCCCTTGCCCTGCAGTGCAGTCACTCTGTGGCTGCCCTGCACCCTGGGCAAAGCCCGCCGCTGCCTTTGCAGACTCCCTGCATACCTAGTCTATACTGTGTCTCTGCCAGCATCCATTTTTTTGTGTTTTCCCTCTGGTCTGGGGCGTTGGGGGGATGTCTGTGCATGGAAATGCTTTAAAAATTGCGCAAAAAGCGGGTAGAAACGACAAACGACAAACAAAAATGGTAACGAAATTTTTCCAAAAATTCACGACAAACGGAAACGAACCGAAACAGACCTCTCAACGACAAACGACAAACTGAAACACCATTTTTTTTGTTTCGTGCCCATCTCTACTACTTATAGGCTTTTCATAGTATTGAAGGTTTAGTAGTGGTTTATCATTGGCACCTTCTGTGCAGTACTCCACAAACGTGAGCTTAAATGTTTCTGTTATTCCTCTCCCACGACTGTCACTTTAAGCTACTGCTGATCCCCAATAGCTGCTGTCCCTGCCGTCATTAGAACTATCCAGTGTCCTCTGCCAATGAGGCCATTACTCTTGAAGATTAGAACTAGTCTGTGTCTCTGCTGTGTCCATTTTGTGTTCCCATCTGAGAAAATCTGGTGGGATAGATAGATAGATAGATAGATAGATAGATAGATAGATAGATAGATAGATAGATAGATAGATAGATAGATAGATAGATAGATTTTGCCTTAGGTGACCCTGCTAGGAATCCAGGCTCATAATGGAGTCTGGACTCCTGGCGACATTAATCTTATTTTCACTGACACATTCACATTCAGGTATGGATCCAAGAAGGTAGTGTGAATAATGCGATCATGCCATTTATTCTCCACATGACACTAGACTTAGTTGTATCCAGGTGGACTGACAGCTTTCTTATAGCTGTGATGTCCTTTTAAAGTAGAAGCCAATGAAAGTGTGACTCCACTGGTCCTTTAAGACACCCATCATAAATTTAACAGAATTTATTTTGTGGCATCCCTTACCTTGGAGTGAGTAGTGCTGAGACCTCAACTTAGTTACCTATATCATTCACAGATCCCATCTAAGGGACTGGATAGAACTTCATTCTGTTCACATATGAACAAAGATTGTTTTCAAAAGAAAGGGAGATACAGAAGGGAGACTTAGAAGACCAACATTTTATTTCAAGGTGGATCAAGGGCCAGTTTTTTAGACACTGATGTACAATGACATGAGCAGTATATACATATATCCTCACAATTATCGAAGGATGCCAATAATGGACAAAGTGACAATGGTTAAAAGAGTGGATTTTCAAGGTGTAAATTATTTCAATAGCAGATCCTGGCTGGGATAAAAGGAAGATGGAGCTGCCTAATTAGATGTAGTTTGATTCAACATGACTGTCATAGGAATGGTAATGTTTTTGGGGCCAGGGTGGCAACCATTTAATACCCATAAGATATTACCGGTATTAAAATATTTAGTAGAGATGGGCACAAAATGAAAAATGACATGCTGTTTCATAGTGTCGTAAGGTTACAGAACGTTTTGTAACATAATTAAATGGCAGACAGCATTTCATTACGAAATGAAATGAAACACCATTTGTTACTGTGGAAGCAAAATGATTTGTGGATTTCTCTGTTCATCTCTCTTGTTCTTCCCATTGGCCACTTAGCTGTTTTTGACAGACTGAGCTGTCAAAACCAGCTGGGTTTTGGTGATCAGTATGGGAGAGCCGATCAGGGTTTTGAATTTTGTGCTGCAGCACCCTCGCTGCTGTGGCACAAAACTGAAAAACCTGAGCTGCTCACCCCTTCTCAGCCAAGCAATGGCTGGGTGGGTGGTGCACCCACTTGACGGGAGAGAGGAGCAACAGGGTTTTACATTAGGCATTGCTTGCTTCACTTTCCCATTGCCACCACTGGCATTTTTTTTAAAAAACTGTTTGGGCAGTGGGGAGGGAGGGCGCACCCCCTCCTCACAGCCTAACCTGTCAAAAAAAAAAAAAAAACAGCTGGGTGCCAGTGGCATTGGCCACAATGGAGGAGAGGAGCAGCAGGGTTCTAAATTTGGTTCCGCTTGCTTCGCTCTCCCGTTTTCGCCACCAGCACCCAGCTAGTTTTTTTTTTAACAGTCAGTCTGTGGGGAGTGAGGGAGGGCCCCCCTCTGCTCTCCAGTTCTTGAATCCTCAGCAAATTGTCCCATCTAATATTAATAGCTACATACTATGTTTTTTACAAGTCCATATCTATGGATAAAGCTCTACCTCTTTCTCATGCGGATCTTTAAAACCAACCTTCAGATTTCCTGAGGGCTCCCAGGTTTGAGGCAGTCTGGAACACAAATCTATTCATAACATTCCTTTTTTTCTGCAAATCCTTCCGTGAAACATAATTTTCCTGTAGGAAAGGGTGCAAAAAGTGATGGAACGAGATCACAAATCATGTTGAACAAAGGTCAGCTTTTGCTTGAAGCATTGTTTGCGAACACATTCATTTAGCCCTTGTCCAACTCTCCTATTTTACCGTACTGTCAGATAGCCTTCTTTTTCCTATGGGATTGCCAATTATTCTCTTGTATTATGCTTGAAACATGCTTTAAATTTTGTCTATTGATTTCCTCTTCTTTGTAATTGGATGTAGTGATTGGAATATCTTCTATATTACTTTGCAGTCTTTTTTTTTTAATTAAATCTGAAAAGTGACTGTAAAGAGCACCACTGAAATTTCAAAGAGTAATAAAAATGAGAGTGGGAAGGGGATGTTGTGATACAGCTACCCCTATGGACCTTAATAAGACTCCTTTCTCAACAGATGGCAATCTCTCTTTACGCCTTTAGAGCGGGACTGTTATTTTTAAGAGGTCCATGTGACCGATATCTGTATATTTAAGCTGCATAAACCAGCATTGAACTTTCATAAAAAAGATTTTCTCACTCCTGACTGTGAGCCTCGCCTTTCGAGAGCAAATCGTTGGCTCGGATTATCACTCCCTCTAACAGCAAACTCAAGTGCTAAAATGTAATGAGGAAATGAGAAAAGAAGCATCATTTTTTCTGGTCTTGCGCCATCTTGCATACTTGGTATGAGTCCCCCATACTGAAGAGCTATAATAAGCCCCCAAGAAAATGAGGGAGGATTACCAATACTGCATGGGCACATGATTTGCAGATGTGTTTTTATAAGTCCTTAAGAGATGTACCTGTAATGATTTGAGGAAAACAAAATCAAACAGTGATGTCTCCAATATGACTACTGGCCATGTAATGCTGTTTGATGAGAGGGACAGTCACAGAAAACAGGGAGGATGAAATTGATCGACACCAGAAGTTTTTTAATTGATACAATTTAGATTGTGGGTCTTCTGATGGCAATTTTAGTGTGATGATTTTAGTATAAGGTTTTTATTATTGTTTTAATTATTTATTGTTGTTTGATGTTTTTAACTGTTTTAATTCTTTGATTGGAAGCCGCCCAGAGACCTTTGGGTAGTGGGCGGCATATAAGTTGTAAAAATAAATAAATAAATAAATATTTTCTTGAAGAGGAAATCTGGCTATCGCTTGCCTGCAGGAGCTTGAATGCAATACAAGGAAGCACAGAATTAGAGAACATTATAGTGGGAATGGATCCTAAATGTTGCAGTCCAACTGCTTGCTGAAGTAGGAAATTCACAACTAAAGCATCCCTAATAAATGGCCAAAGGAACCCTTTTTGAAAACTCCACCTTCTCAGGTAACCTGTTGCACTGTCAGAAGGTTCTTCCTAATGTTTGGCTGAAAAGACCATTCCAATAATGTAAACCCATCACTTGGACTCCTACACAGCAGAGCCACAAGCTTGCTGTACCTTCCATGTAATAGCTCTCTAAATATGTAAAGTTGACCAATGTATTGCTGTTCTTTAGGCTGAACATACAAAGTTTCTCACACATTCTTCATTGGGCTTGTGACTAGAGCTTTCTCATCCTGTTGTCCTCCTTTGGACCATTTCCAGCTTGTTAATGTCTTCCTCAAATTGTCCTGCCTAGAAACGGACACAGTCCTCCAAAGAAGATCTGACCAAACTAGAGCAGAATTCTTGAAAAGGCAATAGTTTCCATTTTGGACTTTCTTTTATAACTAAATCAGAAAATGTCACAAATTGCCTTTCAGGGAATGAGAAACAGGAGGTACACGAAAGCTCTTATTCGTTTCATATAAACCACCTTATAAGAGTATCCCATGTTAAATAACATCATTTAACTCCTCAGATTCAGTACAGCTGCACAGACAGGGCTTGTGGAAGACATTTGAACACCTTGCAACAAGAGGGGGTGGAAAAGTTTGGCTCCCCTCCACCTCGTCAGATAGATTATACCATTATTGACTTAAAGTGAGAGGTATATGTCTGCTCCATCTCCAAGTCCTGAAATGGTGATGCATAGAGTTTACAGTTGTTGTTCAGAAGGGAGAAGGGAGACATGAGTACATTGGGAGGACATTTTTCTTCCAGATTGAATGATTGCATTCATTCCTCTCGCCATCAATAAACCAACAAACAACAATAAAAACCTAATATAGCTCCTATAGCTAGTTGAGCAACACTCCTGTAAGACTCAACAGGCAGGGTGTAATCCCCACAACAATTATTTTTGAAACCCTCAGGGCTACCCACATTCCAAAAGCCCCCTTCCCCCAAAAGAAAGAAAGAAAGAAAGAAAGAAAGAAAGAAAGAAACAGTCCAAGTACTTCTTTAAAGTATTGATTGTTTAAGGAGATCCCTATATTCTGAATTAGACTTGAACACTTCACATTCGGACCTTCCAATTCGGACCAGCCAATTACCAGAATCCACTTGACTCACTGTCCTGCACCTGCTATGAAGTGGATGACGATGAGGGTGGTGGAGAAGAGTCGGCAGGGCTGCTTCCAAAATTGATGCAGCAGTGATGCTATTGGAGACTTGCACCGTATGGAGCCCAGTAAGTGGCTGGTCCAGTTTATGGGTGGGGGGAGTTTAGGTGCCATGGTATGTATTGGTATCTTAAGGATGCAAATATGAAGAACCTAAGTCTGTTCTGGAGGTGGTCAAGGGTTGTGGTCTTCTTCTGTCAAAGGCCTTGGAGAGGTCCCTTAAGGCCCATACCTCCAAAAAAATAAGGAAAAAACTGGAGGCGCTTTCTGTTCATATTTGTGTAGAAAAATATTGCTAAAATGGCCATTTCATGGTGTGTGTGTGTGGGCGGTCTGTTGCCTATGGCAGTAGCTGCAGACAAAAAGTTGCCCAATGTACATTCCTTACAGGGTCAGGAGATCCTGCTAGGATGATGGGGTCTAGACAGTGATTTCTTCCTGATAAAGATGTGCACTTTTCTAAAGTCTGTTACTTTCTACTAGGTATCTGAAGAATACTCATTTACTTTCTCATCTTCATCAGTTCTGACTCTTTCAACGCAAGGGGTTATTCAGGAGGAATCTCATCATGGGGTAAAACTCTGCAGCTCCTTTCCAAAACAAGACACAGGGCTTTAGTTTTACCTTGTTGTAAGGCTTCTATATTTTGTGAAGGATATTTTTTCCTTTGGAAAGAAAAAGGAGGACAGAAGGATGGGCTGATTGTAAATAAAAACTTAACCCAGTTGAAGGTTTCAACCTGTTAAGTTTCCCTAAGACTAATGAGTCGTTCTCCCAACTTTGCACCGGTAATTAAATAAATGACTTGGTTTTGTTCAAATAAACAAATAAACAAAACAAAGACATTTATGATTGTGAGGATAATTTGAAAGCGGCAAGAAATCAGTCTTTGTTTGGGGGTAAGGAGAAAATTATGGTGACCCCTTGTCCATGAAACAGACAAACAGACAAAGGAGGAATTTCAAAGAAGGCTCAGCAGAGACTATTTTTCTTGAGAAATTTAAGGAAAAACCATGTTCCACAAAAGCTGCTGCTGGCTTTCTATCATTGTGCAATTGAGAGTGTGCTTACTTATGGGTTATGTGTGTGGTATGGAAGTTGTACCCATCAGGATAGGACAGTGTAAAGCATTAGATATATTAAGAGATCCATCATATCCTGGTCATTGCCTCTTCGAGTTACTGCCATCAGGACGGAGATATAGAGTACTGAGGGCAAGAACAAACCATCTCAAAAATAGCATATTTTAGTCATTTTATATGTCATATTTTATGTGTTGTAGCTGCTTTTAAATCTATGTGGAATGTTTTAAATGAGTTGAATATAGCAACCACGAAATTCCGTTGTTCCTACAAGGGGGCAATGACAATAAAGATTCCTATTCCTATTCCTATTCATCTTTTCATCCTTTTAAAAAATATATCTTCCATCTCTGCCCATCCAGAACAAAGGAGCAGATTGAAGGGGAAAATATTTCTTCATCTTCACTGTTAAGTCTCCAGAGTTCTCCAATCATGTATCTTTGAATATATCGCCTATACAGTCAGAGAGCACCTACTCAACTTAGATTTTCTCCAAATGAAGTAGTGGGGGTACTATCTTTGAGACAGAGTCTTTACTTTTAAAAGCCTTTTGGTCTTTGAAAGTTCCTGGTGGACATTAATTTGTTAGTATTTCCTGAGTGGTTGGTTAGTCACTGACAGGATGGCTAAGGGGAACAGGAATAGAAACGGAAAGTCATTTGCCTCCAGGACATAAGAAAATTTAATTACAGTCAGATTGGTGATCTGCATGGAATAAATGGTAATCTAAGTCTGTTTCCTAATTAGTGGAAGCTAAAATGGATTCTTACCAATATAAACCCAAGCTCAATAAGATAAGCAGGGAAGGGGATAAGGATGAAAGGTTCTCTGCACAGGCTACAGAATAAGTACATATGACACCCCTTCTGAAGGGGGAAAAAGTTTAACCAGATGTTTACTCCAAATGTTGGCAATGCTCATTTTGTATCATGAACCTTAACATTCTATGTGCCTTGAAATATACTGATACTAGAAGAATCGGGAGAAATGTGTTCATATATCTTCATTACTCCATAGTGATTGTTGCTATACAGTATAATTCCCTGGAAATCAAGAAATAATAACAATAATCTTAGAATTGCAGAACTGGAAGGGATGCTATATATCATCAAGACCAGCCCCTGTCAAGGAAGCACAGTAGGGAGTTGAACTCCCAACATTTGGGACCACAGTCAGATACTTAAACTATTGAGCTATCCAGTAGAAATAGAAAGAAGAGGCTTCTTTTTCTTCCTCATTTTGTTATTGAAAGGTTGGGCACTTAGACTCCTAGCCTAGTGTGTTCTGCACGGGCTCCCAATATAGGAGTTAATCAGCTTAACCCCTATATTGGGTGCTCATGCTGAACACACATTTTCAGTTAATTACCTGGGTCCCCTTTAGAGCTTCATAACTCAGACCCATGACCCCCAAACCTTTCCGAATTTAGGGGCTTTCAGGGAAGAGCTTGAGCTCCACTGCCAATGATTCCTCTAGGATGAATTGTTTCATTCTAGAGGGGGAAATGGTGTTTACTTTGTTACCTAAAGAAATCATAAGACACGTTTCATTTTATTAGGGAAAAAATTACTTTGTTACCTAATAAAATGACGAAACAGCATTTTGTAGCCATCTCTAGTTCAGAACTATGTTTGCTACCTGTGGAATTCTGGAGCAGAAACCCAATAGCAGAATTGTTAGTAAGCTAAAATAATCCAGTTGAATTAACTATCCACTGAAAGTGGGACATGTTTAACTTGCTGTTTTTCATACTCATTCTATAAAAGAAATGGCCAAGAACCAGAAAAATTGATTAATTAGTGTCAAGAGAGGACCTATAAATTAGAGATGGGCACGACTTGAAAAAAAATTTTTTCGAGTTGTCGTTAGTCGGGCCGGTTCCGTTTCGGCTCGTTTCCGTTTTTTGCGAAAATTTGCAAAAATTAGTCGGTTCGTTTTTTCGTTTTTTCGTTGTCGTTAGTACTGGTTTGGGGAGGGGGTAGCGGGCTCCTGGAGGGAGCTGCAGGAGTCAGCCAGTGCCACAAGTGACGGACTGGCAGACTCTTTGCACCCGCTGTGTCTCACGTACTTGCATGTAGTGCAATGCAAGTAGATCTGGCTTAGGGTTAAGACGGCTTAGCGCAACGGCTAGGGTTAGGCTAGTTACGGGTGAGGTTACAGTGAGTATTGGGGTGCATCTGGGTGCCTCTCTGACCCACTTAGAAGGACAGTGTACTGGCGTATGGGTTAGGCTTAGGGTTCGGGTTTGGGCTACGATTAGTGGGCTGTTTATGCCCGATTGGCACATCCCAGAAGTCTCTGTGGTCAACCTGGCCAAGTGGCCATGCGATTGGTGGAAAATTTGCATGGTCTACTCCCATGGGAGAGCCCATCATTGCAAATGTGCAGGTGTAAAAAAATAAAATAAAATAAAATAAAATCAACGGAGACTTTTTTTTTCAAGAAAAACCCACTGCTGCTACTGTAAAAATTCAAGCATTTAAAATAGCTAATTTTCGCATGTTTCTGTGGTGCTTTGGTGGGGTTTTGGGCAACAATTTCAAAAAAAATATTGCGGTCGCCATTTTGGATCCCCCCCCACCGCATGGCAAATGGATGCGCCCTCCCAGCCTGGTACAGTCAGCAAAACCTGGCCATGCGATTGGTGGAATGGCTCCAAAACTTTGCATGGTCCACTCCCATGGGCGAGCCCATCATTGCGAATGCGCAGGTGTAAAAAAATAAAATAAAATAAAATAAAATAAAATCAACGGAGACTTTTTTTGCAAGAAAAACCCACTGCTGCTACTGTAAAAATTCAAGCATTTAAAATAGCTAATTTTCGCATGTTTCTGTGGTGCTTTGGTGGGGTTTTGGGCAACGATTTCAAAAAAAATATCGCAGTCGCCATTTTGGATCCCCTGCACTGCATGGCAAATGGATGCGCCCTCCCAGCCTGGTACCAGCAGCGCAGCAGTAGCAATAGCCAAGGAGAGGGGAGCGGGGAACCCCCCCCCCAAATAAAACACCCTTCTGGCCTGGTAGGTGCCCTCAGACAGTTTTCGCCTACTTTTAGGGCCGGGAATCAGGTTTTTTTTTAACTTTTAAAAACTTTTTTTCTGTGCCGCTTGGCATTGCGCGATGCAAGTAACAAGCACGACAAATCAGACCAAATTGTTCGTTCGTCGGTTCGAGCTCGAAGTCTGGGGCAGTGATTCCCGTTACCGTTTCCGTAGAGTAACGGAAACGAGTAACGGAAACGGAAACGGGAATACCGCTAAGTCGTGCCCATCTCTACTATAAATGCAGAGGACTGGGGTGAGCCTCGTTCAAACAAAGCCGAGGAAGAGGACAGCTTGTGCAAGATAGTGGCTGCCATGGAGGAAATGAGAATGACAGAGAAGAAGGGGAGATTGGCAATAGTGACAGGGTGGGAAAAGTGTGAGCAGCAAAGGACCAATCATAGAAGGGTTTAGGGTAACCAAGGAATCCGTGTAGAAACCCCTGTCAATGTACTCCCAACAGAAGGCCATCCAGCCTCTGCTTAAAAACCTCTAAAGAAGGAGACTCTACCACCCTCTGTGGCAGCTTTTAGAACCTAGCCTTATTAAGGACTTTGTTTGAAACAGTTTGAAGGGGGATGGACTGTGTTAGAAAGCTTTATGGAACCTGAGTTGCTGATTGAAGTCATTGTACAAAAGCCAGACAAGAGTTATAATAAAGGTTTATTTTTTGTCAGTCTCCTATTATGTTGAGGTCGGACTGAGAGGAAGTGCCAAGGGTCAAACAAGACCCCGCTTGCAGTCAGTTTTTCTTGGTTGCAGTTCCTTTTTCTCCCTCTGCAAAATGTGATGCCCACCCTCAGAGGTTGGGCCCAATGCCTCAGTGCATACACCCACCTATCATCCTTATCTAAGTGGAAGGAGCGTACAAGGGTAGGGTGCCCCAAGGCTCAGTCCTGGTCCCGTGCTCTTCAGGATTTTTTATTTTTGACTTGGACAAAGGAGGTCAGGGAATGTGTGTCAGATTCGCGTATGACACAACAGTAGGTGGAATAGCTAATACTCTGAAAGACAGCTAATACTCTGGAATACTGATGGGCACGAATAAAAAAATGGTGTTTCATTTGTCGTTTGTCGTGGAGAGGTCCGTTTCGGTTCATTTCCATTTTTCGTGAATTTTTTGGAAAAAAATCATTTTTGTTTTTCGTTTGTCGTTTCTACCCGGTTTTTGCGCGATTTTTAAAAAGCATTTCCGTATGTGGGCATCCCCCAACGCCACAGAGCAGAGGGAAAACACTTTAAAAAATTGATGCTGGCAGAGACACAGTATAGACTAGGGGCCTTTATACACGACCCCTAAGCTCCACAGGAAATGGCTGCAAGGTCCGGACCTTACAAGTGTTTTCCCACCAGCTCTGGACTTTGCAGACAATTAAGTGCGACCCCACCCACCTAAGCGCGACCCAGCTGCACTTTCTTGTACCTGCTTGAGGTGGGTGAAAATCCCCAGGTCCGGATTTAATCTGGTCAGTGCGGGGCTCTCCTGGCTTCTGCTTGTGGTTTTTTGCCTCCTGCCCCTTTAAGAGAAGAGGTGGGAGGAAAAAAAGCAAGCAGAAGAGAAACGGAAGAGAAACGGAGCTCCGGGAAGCTCCTCCAGGTGAGCTACATTTTCCCCCCTCTTTCTCTGGTGGGGAGGAAGGAAGGGCAACGAACCCCTAAGATCTTTGGTCCGAATTTAAGGGACCAGCGGATCTTAGGGGTCGTGTGAAAAGGCCCTAGGTTCGCAGGGAGGCTGCAAAGGCAGCGGCGGGCGTTGCCCAGGGTGCAAGACAGCCGCAGAGTGACTGCATTGAGGGGGAGGGGAGGGTACTCACCGAGAGGTACGCACACATGCACACAGGGAGGCTGCAGGACTGAAGCTAGAGTCGCAGAGATAGCAATCTCACCCTAACTCCCACTGGAGACTGCAAGGAGGACGGGGGCTGCCAGAGCTTTTTAGACCCTCTGTGGCTGCCAGACCTGCCCAATCTGCCACCTGGGCATGCTATTGGTTGAAGTTGTCCAAGAATTTACATGATCCCATCACATGGCTTGCCTCCATGTTGTGGCTGGAGTGGCGACATCCATTTTGTCATCCTTAAAAGGAAAAGGAAAATACATCGCGATGGGAGAAGACAAAAACAAACATTTTAAGGCCCCCTGCCCCCTGGTAGGTAATAATTTCAAATAATTATCGCATTATCACTGCATTTTTATGGATGTCCAGGGCATCCTGGACATTTTTATGGATGTCCAAGAAATCAATATTAAGCATCTGGGAGCCATTTTGGGTTGATGTCCCCTAACTCCCCTTAAAGGAAAAAAATACAGCGATCTGAGAAAAGACATAAATGCACATTTTAAGGACCCCAACCCCCCAGTAGGTATTATCAAACAGTATAAATAATTATTGCTGCGTTTTTATGGATGTTTATGGCGTTTTTTAACATAACAGCTCATTTCATTGCACGTCGCCAGTAACGGAAACGAAACATAACGACCACAATTTTCGTGGTTCTGTTCGTTTTGTTTCATTTTCATCACAATTTTCGTTTGTCGTTTTGTTACGTAACAGAACAACAAACGAATAACGGAAACGAAAAAATGTTTGTTTCGTGCCCATCTCTACTCTGGAAGATAGAAACAAAATTAAAAATATATCTTCATAGGCTGGAGCACTAGGCTGAAACCAACAGAATGAAATTCAGAAGGGATGAGTACAAAGTACTGCACCTAGGAAAAATAAATCAAATGCAGAGTTATAAGATGGGGGATACCTGGCTCAGTAATACTATAAGCAAGAAGGATCTTGGAATTCTTGTAGATTACTGTTCTTAACTGCCCTGAGTGGCCTTGTTGCCTGGTGGGTGATATATAAATCTAATAAATAAATAAATAAATAATTATCATAAACTGAATGTAAGCCTACAGTGTGATGTGTCCACAACACAGGCAAATGCTGCTTGAGGCTGCCTTAACAGAAGCATAATTTCCAAATCCCATAAGGAGCTTTTCCCCCTCTACCCAGAACTGATTAGGCCTCACCTTGAGTATTGTGTCCAGTCCTAGATACCACACTTCAAGAAAGATGCTGACAAATTGGAACAAGTTCAGAGGAAGGCATCAAGGATGATCAGGGGGCTGGAAACCAACCCCTATGAGGAAAGACTGAAAGAACTGGACATATTTAGCCTGGAGAAAGGGAGACTGAGAAGGACTATGATATCGCTTTTCAATTATTTGAAATGTTGTCTTACAGAGGAGGGGCAGGATCTGCAGTGCAGGATACACAACTCAAATTAAGAGGAACCAGCTTTCAACTCAATATCAGGAAAAACTTCCTAACTGTTAGAACAGTATGGCAATGGAGCTAATTACCTCAAGAGGAGGTGAGTGCTCGAACACGGGGGGCATTCAAGAGGTTTGGACAGCCACATGTAAAATACCTTTTATGTTTCTGCATCAAGCAGGGGGTTGGATGTGATAGCCTTGTGGGCCTCTTACAACTCCACTAGTCTATGATTCTGCACACAGAAGAAGCAGGCTGGCTCTGTGAAGGAAGGCCAGGCCTACTGCCTTTAAGAATGGCAGCAGCAACAGTGGAGAACGAGAAGAAAGAACCAGTGGAATGAGCAGTAGCAGTGGAGACAGAGGTAGAACCAGTAAAGGATGTGACAAGGGCAGTGGTAAGGGGGCAGGCGGGTGATGGATGGCACCCCCTGGCATTAACTGGAAAAATGAACCACAAATCACTTCATTTTCTGGGGGTCCATGGTGGCCTGTGGTTTGTAGTTAGCCATGAACCACAAACTATCCTGATTCATTAGTTTTCCATTTCATGCCCATCTCTATTCTCCGTGGTTCGCAAAAGCAAGAATAACATTTATTTTGTGTGACTAGGTAAACGTACTATCACATACATGGTTTCTAGCATTCCCTTTCATCTCTTCACTTTTGTTCCCATGACAAATAAGCAATCCATGTGAGTCTGATGAATCATCCTAAGACTAGAATACTTTCTTTTGAACAATAAATACCCAAATCTCCCAGCGAGCACAGACCTAATTGCTGAAGCATTCTGGGTACTGTAGTTCAGAAAAGGAACTCATTTAAACTCTTGTAAATGCAGAGGTTCCTTTCTGACATTGCTGCAGTAAAGGTGCCTATCCCATGATATTAACTATCTGGCATCAACTCTCATTACAGAAATTTCTTATCACTGTAAGGCATGGCCAATAAAGGCAGCAGCTCATTAAGCCCTGAAATATTATGACTGGTATGAAATGTTGTTTGTTTTTAATTATTTTTCTTTCTGTTCCTAATGATTGCAGTAACTTCAGTACTTGCTGATTAAACCTTTCCCCAGTGAATCTTTCCTTTTCCTTGAGAAAAATATATTGTGATTGGAAAAATGTCCCCCCCCATGTTGCAAGTAAAACATTCACAATGGTGTAAGAATATGTACCAGAATAACTTTTAAAAGTGGTTTTAGTTTGTTTGTTTTTCTGATAGCTCTAGGAAAAAGAGGCTTGAGAAATGTGAATGACTTTCCTCACCGTGAAAGTACCAGTATATCCAGGCCTGCAGGTTTGACTGCAACACAGGTTTTTTGAGTAGTGTAACAATGCAGTGGCCAATTTACATCAACCAAAAAAAGTGGATCTTTGGGCGTTTATACATGACCCCTAAGCTCCGCCGCAAATGGCTGCAAGGTCAGGACCTTAAAAATGTTTACCCACCAGCTCCGGACTTTGCAGACAATTAAGTGCGACCCCGCCCACTTTAGCGCAACCAAACAGCAGTTTTCTTGTACCTGGTCTTTGATGGTGACAAATATTTGATCCGGTTTAAGGATAGTGAGTGCGAGGCTCTCCTGGCTTCTGTTTGTTCTTTTTTTGCGTCCTGCCCCTTTAAGAGATCTGAATGCTGCCCGGAACAAAACGGAGGTAAGACGGCATGCTTTTCTTTCTTTTTTCTCCCTCCCTCGGGCAGCCAGCAACCAGGAAGTGCGGAGGGGGGTTGGGACAGAGGAAGACAGAGGAAGAGCGATGAACCCCTAAGATCTCTGGTCCGAATTTAAGTGGCCAGCGGATCTTAGGGGTCGTGTAAAAAGGCCCTTTGTCACCTAAAAAGGCGATAAGAGAGGCCACTGATTTTCAGAGAGCTAGATGTGCCGATGTACATGCATATAGGTACAAAATTTTATATATTCATACTAAATTTTAAGAGAATTGTAATACAACTCTCCATTGCAGTAAAGACTGTGACTGAGTTGCATTTGTGCCTGCAGGATAGATGCTTTCTCTGGACAAGCAATTTGAAGGTCTCTGGACACCCTTTGGTTTCTTATCCTTGAGTTGGCCTGAACAACTTCTCAAATAGAAGACACCTTCAGAAGGGAGGGCAACTTTTTAGCAGGCCATCAAAATGTGAGTATGTGGCCCTCCAGAATTTTCTCCATTACTACAGTTCAATTCACACTGGACAACCATCCATGCTGGCTAGAACTCAGGGGAGCTGGAGTCCAGCAGCTACAGGGGAAATAATGGTCCCCCATTCTAGTGTAGGGTTTCCCATTCCATTTTTCTCTGTACTAATCCTGCCCCTCCTCCTGGAAAACAGAAACTGTTGCTATATGCGCTATTGACTCTTTACTAGAGATGGGCACGAAACAAATATTTAATTCATTGCATTCCTATTGGGGGGGCGAAACAAACAAAGCAGAAATTTCTGTTTCGTTTTGTTTCATTTTTCTTTGATAGGTCAGTTTGTTATTCGTTTCATTAGTTAACAAAACGAATTAAAAATTCGTCCCCCTGGTATTGACTGGGCCAGGTTTAAAGCAGTCCTGAGACTGGCAGCTCAGCAGGAGCCCTGTGAAAATGCTAGGGAGGGCAGTTCCAGCGATCGAGCTGCCCTCCCTAGCATTTTCAGAAGGGTCCTGCCGAGCTGTCAATCGCTGGACCCCTTTAAACCCTGCCTAGTCGGCACCAGGGGTGATCACACTGCCCTCCCAACCCATTTTCTGAGGGTTCCTGCTGAGCTGTCAATTGGTGGACCCATTTAAACCTGGCCCAATCATTACCAGCAGAAAAAAATAAAAATAAAATAAAATAAAATAAAAATAACCCGATCTGGCCTGCAGGCTGGCAGGATTAAATAATAATAATAATAATAATAATAATAATAATAATAATAATAATAATAATAATAATAATAATAATAATAATAATATCCGACCAGTGGGGTTTAAAAAAGAAAAAAGAAGAAAGAAAAAAGAAAATGAACCTGAACTAAAACGAATTACGAAACAATTTTTTTCTAAATATTCATTTCGTAATTAACGAACCAAACTGATCCAGAAAATGAACTGAACTGAACTGAATCATCATTTTTTCAGTTCATGCCCATCTCTACACACTACATATTAGAGTCACAGGTATAGATAATTTGATTAAAACAAATCAGATTATAGATAACTTTAAACCCAGTGTATTCTTTGAAAAACAAGAAGTTCAAAGTCTTCCATTCATCTACAGCAAGCCTAAGGAAATTAAAAAGAAGACATTATTTCTGAGAATACATTAAGAGAATTTCTGCAACTTGACATCTCTTTAAATATGTGCATTTTACTGAAATGTTAATAATTCCTCTCGCCCATATAGATCTTAAACCATAACTCTGCTGGGTTGTCTGAACACTTATAGCTGTAAAATATTTAAAAGACCCACAAGTATTCATTAAATCAAAATGTTTCCCATGGACCAAGTGCTTCAGCATGCTATCAAATATTTAAACAAGGAAACAAATTATTTTCTTGTGACCAAAAAGAGACAATGAAAAACAACTCATTTTAAACTGCTCTGATACATGAATGAAATATGAGCTTCTTTTTAAAAATGTTAGGCAGCCCCACCAACAAGATCTGTGTGAATTATGATTTTGCTGTTCTGAACAGATATACATCCTGAAGAAAGTGCTTATCAATATGCTGTTGTTGCATTGGAAATAGAAACACAGACTTAGGCTGGATAGACATTTGAATGATGGACAAAATCAAAAGAAGGATATTCTTCTGGGAACCTATGGATTTGGCTGATATGAAAAAGGACATGTGGTCACTCGTTTGGGAGGTTAAGCTGGGATATGGTGGCCAAAATCCTGTTGTGAAGCTCCTTGTGTGAACCCTACAGGGTACTTTCCTGGGGGTGGGTACCAGCTCTAGGGGGGCTATAACTCAGTCATCCCAAATCTTATCTTCACCAAACCTGGAGAATTTGATCAGGAGAGTCACCTGAAGATTTGCTGCAAGTTGAGCATCTCTAACTCATGCAGGGGACATTTTATCACTCCTGGAAGTCATGAATCATACTAGAGATGGGCATGAAATGGGAAAAATAGTGTTTGATTTTGATACCAATATAGGGATTGGTATTGCACCAAACACACTCTTTCAATTAACTACCCGGAACCCCCCCCCCCTTTGGACCTTCATAACTCAGCCCCCTGAAACTCAAACCTCTTCAAATTTTTGGGTCTTACCTAGAATCGCTTGAGGAAGCTAAGACTGCCATTTTTGAGTAGTAACAATATGGATCACAGCAGCCATGTTTTATCATGGAAATGGCAGGGCTAGCTTCCTCAAGCGATTAAAGGTAAGACCCCAAAATTTGGAGAGGTTTGGATTTCATGGGGCTGAGTTATGAAGGTCCAAAGGGGGGTGCCTTAGGAAAAATTCTTTCTAATTGGATTCAGAAGCCAAGCCACAGGCTTCCAAAGTTCTAATTACAATAGAAAGATTTTTTCCTAGGGGCGCCTCCTTTGGCACTTCATAACTCTGCCCCCTGAACCTCTCTAAATTCACTTGAAGAAGATATTCCTGCCACTTTGGTTCTAAAACATGCCTGGGACTCGAAAATACTGGTCCCAGCCGTGTTTCGGTTAAAAAAAAAACTGGCAGAGGTACCTTCCTCAAGCAATTCTAGGTAATTTGGAAAGGTATGGGGTTCAGAGGGATGAGTTATGAAGTTCCAAAGGGGGTCCCCCTAGGAAAAAATATTTCTAATTGGAATAATAAGCCAAGCCGCAGCAGTGCTATGCTTGCCCACGGTTTGTCATCCACAATTCCCCTTCCAATAGAAAGATTTTTTCCCCTAAAGTCACCCCCATTGGAGCTTCATAACTCAGTTCCCTGACCCCCAAATCTTTCCAAATTTCAGGGGCTTTCAGGGAGGAGCTTAAGCTCCCCTGCCATTGATTCCACTAGGATGAATTGTTTCATTCTAGAAGGGGGAAATGGTGTTCTGTGCTGAAATGAAACAAAATGTGTCCTACCATTTTGTTAGGTAACAAATTAATTTGTTATCTAATGAAATGACAAAACAGCATTTTGTGCCCATCTCTAGTTCAGAACTCTGTTTGCTGCCTGTGGAATTTGTTAACTAATGAAATAATGAAATAGTTTCATGTTTTGTTTTGTACCAATCTCTAAATCATACAAACCACCAGGTGTACAAATTGCCAACATGGATAATATTTCAGAATGCTATTTCATTCTGGGCAGGCACAATTCCTTGAATTGCCACAAAACAAACCAGAGGTCAGCCTGATCCATGGAGTTTTTTTCCCTTCATGGTTTGTTCTCTCCCCATCTATACCCTCTAATGCAAACTGCAGTTCCTTCTCAGAGATATAGCATTCAATTGGGAAAGGCAATTTGTGCCTTTCAGAAGATTGAGACTCTAACTGAAGTAAATTTCAAATGATCTTAATCGTCCAACACATCTAGATGGTAGCAGATTACCTATTCCTGTCCTAGAACTCATTATTTGTAGTTGGAGTGTGATAAGATGTTTCCCCATTTTAAAGTATTTCCTACCCATTTGGAAGCTGAGCTATTGAGAGAAACCAGCCAATCTTCCAATACTAAGGAGGTAATTGACAAATCTCTGAAGACAATTAAGGCAGTTCCCCTCTCTTCTAACCATCTGCCAAATCTCACTCCCACCTCAAATCTTATCAGCATAGCCAGCAAAAAGGAAGCAGTGTCGTTTGTTTTCAAACTAGTGCTTTCCTGAAAATGTCTCCCATGAGAAACAAATAGATTTGGTTTTGTTTCTACTTTTTGTTTGCTTTCTTGCTGTCCCAAAATGGAAAGCTATTTTGAACAATTGCTTACAAACTTGCTCCAACATATTTTTTTTTGGGGGGGGGGCTGCCTCCACACCACTATCACTGCAACATTTTGCCAAGAATAACACAAGGTAGAAATAATGGTGGCAGAAGCAAAATGGTGGCCACCAACACAGTGGTGACAGCCCCCACTTTCAAGTGTCATGTGGAAAGTTTTCAAAATGGAGAAAAAAATCAAAGTTTTGTTATGTGCACCCTACATCTGAGAGAATTTTGGAGAATTTCAAAAGGTCATTTTTGCACAGTGATTGTTTTGCACAGTGAGACCCAATCACTTAACTAAAAGAGAGAGGAGGAAGGTAAAAGAAACAGTGGTCAACACAGCTGCAAAGCATTAAAAGCAGCAACATTCTAATCTGCCTTCAACAGGGCAGAAGGGAAAATCCTAAATCTATATCACCCTACCCTGAGGTCAAACAACTCTGGCCTTTCTCCCTGGGGAGAGCAATCTGATCTCTAGGTAAATAAAATGCGTAAGATCTCTTTGGTAGATCTCTTAAACTGGGAAACATCTCAAACTGAGACACGAAATAGGCACTTAAGAGGTCAATAGAGTCAGCTGTTCAAGATAGTAGAAGCCAAGTGGCTATCATTATGGTACAAACTGGGAAGTTCTCTGCAATTCTTCAAGGAGAAGCCTATCAGTTGCTGAGTGCAGCTAAGAGCCACAACAATGGCTAATGATAATATTAAGTAACTTTTAACCATCCAATGGAGCTGCCTAGATGCCCAATCTCGCCTGATTTCAGAAGCTAAGCACGGTCAGCTCTGGTTAGTACTTGGATGGGAGACCACCAAGGAATACCAGGTGCTGTAGGCACCTGGAGTAGGAACTGGCAAACCACTCCAGTATTGCTGCCAAGAAAACTGCATGGACATGGAGTCACAAAGAGTCGGTCACGACTGTAACGACACAACACACACACACACAACCATCCACAACACACACACACAACCATCCATATTCTAAAATTCATTTATTGAATGCAATTAATATTGAGATAATGTTGAATTTCCTTCTCCAGAGAGGAGGACCAATGGATTGAAATTTATGAGAAGTGTATTTCTGATGACTGCTAGAAGAAACTTTAAGATAAACATGGTTATAGTAAGAGCTGTTCAGTTGAACAGAATAAAACCAGATTGAGAAGCAATGAGCTCTCCTTCACAGGATATATTTAAGCAGGAGCTGAATGCAAATGTGTGAGAGATATGGAAGTTGCATTCTGCACTATAGATACTGTACTGAAAAGAAGACTACCTGAAATCCATTATGAAGTTATATGACCCTAACATAATGAGATTATATAAAAGGTGAAATGGAACAGAATGAGGCCCAATAGGCATTTATCTGAAACCAACATGAGCACAATGTGATGGAATAATATTTTAGGCCATTCTGTCCAAGAACTTTACAACAATATTTTAGACATCAGTTTAGACGTGCAAAAACAATCTGAAGGCACACCTGAAAATTTATATTTTGGGAAAACAACACTAACCAGTAATTTCTGAACAGGAAAAGATAACTTCATTTGCTCATGGGCCTTATTCAACTAGACACAAAATGTTTGATAGAATCACATTCTAGTATTTAGCATAGCTTTTTGACTACACCCAAGTGCTGCAGCATGATTTCTGTGTAAGTCCTGTCACTCATTCTCCTGCTATAGTTGAGTCATGTTAGACCAGTGAATATGATTTGTTTGGCCTGCTCAGAGTTTGATGTCCTGAGATACTTTGCAGAAGGCATTGTATTTGGTTCAAGAAGAACCAGGTTATGGTTCCCTATGCATGACTTGTGGTTGGTTGCATCCTGTTTGGTAGGTTAACACTATTTGGAACTACCATGTTGGGAAGTGTTCTGGAATATGAGAATCTGGGCTGGAAGACATGACAGCATGGAGTTTTTGTGAATCTTTCCCTCTGACCCCTGTATGAGTGGCAAATGAGGATGGGATTATCCATACAGAATTTGCCATCTGAACCTTCTTCCTAAAGCACTGAATAAGGACAAGAATGTGATCTCTGGAGATGTTTTGGTGCTTGTTGCATCATTTCCCTCAAGGCCAACGGGGTGGGCGAATTTCTATACTACTCAAAATTCTTGTACAATATGGATTTTCTGCCTGGGAAGATATTAGAAAATTGTTCCCAGGGTTGATTAGAGGCTTCCTCTGTCTGTCCCCTGTAGTCTTATGGGAGAAGTAAATTTCATTGGGTTGTCATATGCAGAAGTTGCCATGCTGGCCTGCTTTGGGTAATATGGATTATCTGCCTGGAATGGGTAGAGGTATCTTGTTCACAGGGAAGTTTTTGTTACATCTAATCACATGTGGGTTGTGACTTTGCTTAAAATGTTGTCATTCTGAGTCTTTTTGTTCTGATCTAGCTAATTTGAGGGCATCGAAGCATGAATGAAAAAGTAATGTTTGATTGGGTTGTTGTGATATTAAATTATTGTTTTGACGTCTGTCCATTACATCTTGCTTGTTCTGGTTTTAATTTTTATTAACAATCACCTATTCCATTGCATTCACTTCTATTCCCCTCTGGCTTTAATTAGTTCCTAAAACAATCACTGTTATTTCTGCCTTGTCAATGGCCACTCACTTTGTTGTATATAGCCTTTCTGAGTGACTATGTACTATAAGGATTTCTCCTTTTTTTCTCCTCCTCCTGCTACATTGGATCAATGGGGGCAAAGAGATAAGAAACTATATTTGAAAAAGTGGAGGAAAACCCCAGATTCCAGAAATATGTTCATGTAAGCTGAAATAGTCTTGGTTTCTTGTAATACCCAGAACGGTTTGTTTGAAAACAGTAACAACAGAAATGAGCTCCAAGAAAAAATTCAGTTCATAATACTTTTGAGATCAAGGACCAGACCATTCTACAATGGAGCAGCATCAATCATCTGTGAGAATGTGCATCTTCTCTTGATTTACAGGAAAATCTGAACTCACTGTTTAGCGCTCACTATGCTGTAAGTCAGCAAGGAATGCAAAGAAGAATTAAGCAAAACTCACCTCTCCTTGAATCAGGTCCTGATACAGGTATATTACTATTTAAGGTGAGGAAAGGGATCAGGCATCCTCCCCTTTCATCTGAAGCCAAATAGACCACTTTTCAGAAGTGAACATGGCATGGCATTCTCCCCAATATCTGTTGCTAATGTTTTTCCAACATTACACCAGCAGATCACCTTTATTCTGCTTAATGTCAGAGCCAGCTATAGATGAATAAAATTGTAACACATCTTCTGTTTTAATACTTAACCAATTATCCTGAGATTCTTGAGTGATACATTTTGAACATCCTAATGATAGGTATGAATTGCATCTCCATATGGCTGAACTCCAAGGCAATGTGAAGAGGAATTCCCTTAAGGGAAGTGGGTATCTCTTACACTGGAGGCGCATTTGGGATTCACAGCAAGTTCTGTGACATGATGTGTGGTAAGGATGTGTGTGAATTTCCGGCATTGCTCTATCTTGAGGCCTTCAGCTCCACCACTCAGGCAGGCTGCTCCGACTAAAACAAACAAGGCCTTCACAATGACTGAATAAAATTTCACAAAGGGGAAAATCATTAATGATTTATTGGCTTTCTAATTAGCACCTTTAGGAACCTAACTTTCATTAAAAAACATTCTGTAGTCCCCAAGTCCTTCTCTACTTATCTGATTACGTCTGTGATGTTGGCTTTGCTTGTTTCCTTTTCTGTCAACTACCATATATTTTGGGGGGAAAGCCTTGACTGAAAGTAGGATGCTCAGAATATATCAACAGCAGACAGTGAAGCACTCTGTAGTATGAAACATGATCCCAACTCAAAAGCCCTCCTGACCGTACACCACAAAAGAAACGTGAGGCTTTGTTTCATGGCATATTGTTTCTTATACCTAATTTCATTTTCCTATTTCTAATCAGACTTCAAATATCTTTCTCTTTGCTTTTAATTAAAAGTCATATTTTCTGACAAAGTGAAGGAAAGCTTCATATCATTGCAAAATTCAATGTAGAATATTATCTTTATGCCAATAATATTGCATTAATAATTCTATTTATGACTTGATGCCCACTGCTTCTATTTATAAATTGATTAGGTGTTGTCTGCGTAGGCATGGTGACTGGAAATAAAAGAGTGTGGACAATCATGGTCTCAATCTCCAGTGAAACATAGTTACATTTGATTACCATTTCTAATTCCTTCATTGCTGTCCTTCATAATTCCAGCCTTTTTCTGATTTTGGGCTTGATGTCTCTATTTCAATTGATGGTGAAACAAGATATTAAAAATATCTATTTCAAGTTCTTCATCGTCAACTGTAAATTGCGTAGTTCTTATGCAGTAATTGGTTTTTTTTACTTCTAAACTTTCAGCTGTAGTTCTGCTTTGGCACTTCCTTCTTTCACTTTCACTAAAAGTTGGGGATACAACAGATGACAGACAGACAGACAGACAGAGAGAGACAGACAGACAGACAGACAGACAGAGACAGACAGACAGACAGACAGACAGACAGACAGATAGATAGATAGATAGATAGATAGATAGATAGATAGATAGATAGATAGATAGATAGATTATCTTCCACTATCTTGGACTACAATATCTTTTATAACACACACACACACACACACACACACACACACACACACACACACACACACACACACACTTTACCAACCAGATATATTACCAACCAGCCAATTATTTCAGAAAATATACCAAATATACGTAAGCATGTATTCAGTGCATCCCACACAGCTCTGAAATTCTCAGCCCTGAGAGAATGTCAATAAACTTGAATAAAAATCAGGTTGTACATTTCCATTTGTTAAATAGCAGACAAAACTAAATGGATTCCAACAGCAAAGTGGCAACAAAATCTGTCCACTAGTGATATAGCTGAAACATGCCAAATGCAATTGTAAATGAAACAGTCCTCTGAAATTATTTACTGATTTGAAGCTAGAGGGCAACTAAAGAAGAGTGGGGTGAAAAGAGGCCAAATTCTGAGAACGACAAGGAAATGAAGGCTGCAATGAGTCAATAAAGGGTTCAATTGTCTTTGTACAGAATACTTACAGTAGTCTAAACCTCTACAGCCATATACTTGTCTGAATAAAGATATGTGTTAAAATGATAGAGTAGGAACAGGAAATAATATTTCTGATTTTTCCCAATGAGGGATGTCTGTTTAATCATTAAGAGGAAAAATAGTATTTAAACAATATTTAGGGACCAAAGGCAGAATGGTCAGGTGTCTACATGGAGACACTATGGATAGAAAATATTCAGGAAGACAGCCACCCCGTAACCAGAGGCAGATCTGTGATGAAACTAGTGAAGCTTAAGCTTCAGGGCTCTTAATCTTGGGGGCCCAGATGTGACTTGCGCAGTCCACTTTAAAAAATGTGGTTATCTGCTTCAGAACAACCTCAGTAGATGATAATACTGGTTAACCAGACCTAATTGTTAGTTGCAACAGTTCAACCTTTAGAGCCCTGAAAATGTAGGTCTGCCACTGCCTGTAATAGAAGCACTGACTAGGAGAGCTTGACAACCTGATTTTAAAAGTATTCCACCAATTTTAGTCCAAAAAGTAACTTTTCAAAACTCTAATCAACATGGTTCTAATCAACTAACCAAAACGTTCACGATTGATCTCTGTAACTAGAAAAGGGGGTTCCAATAGTCCAAATAACCCTTTCCTTTCTAAACTTATTTTTTTTAAAAAAAATTGCTGGATTTTTCCTGATTAGATTAGTTAGCTGGAAATAATTAATTGCTGTCAATTCAAAAGGTGCTTTTGCTACTATAAAACTGGAATGAAACACTTGGCAGCCACTATAGAACAAGTAGATTCAAGGTCCCCTTCCACTGACCAGTTTAGATTAAATGTCCCCACCAGATTAAGGGGGAAATGAGTGCCTAGTCCTTCTGGGTCATTCAGCCTCCAACCAAGATCAGAAAATTGCTGACACTGCGACAAAAATGCAAACTTCCACAGAAGGGCTTCCTGTGCAGCCATTTGTTACGGGGATGTCTAAATAGTGCTGTTGAAAATACGGCTTTCTTAAAAATGAAGCCATTCCCTGCACAGAGCTCCCCATTTCATCTCACCTGATGGATGGGAACAACTTAAAGCCACTCACAAGTACATAGATAAAAGTCTTATTACACTTTTACACTTTCCCATTTGTGCAGTGTCATAAAGGGTATTTCACCTGCCTTTGGATATTTACAGTACAAGGGGATGGGACGTAGAACCATGTCCCTGCATTGTGGACATACTGGTAATTCCTGAATGCCAAACAATGGATGCAAATGAGCACATTTAAAGAATTTATATGCTCCCCTGGTGTGTCAAAATCACATTGGGTGGGACATGGAGTTGCATCATTGCTGTCGGCTCCTTGGACGCTCCCTTGTGGGGTGCTCCAGGGGTCGGCAATCTCCCCCATGCTGTTCAACATTTATATGAGGCCGCTGGCTGAAGTCATCAGGAGATTTAGAGTTCGCTGTCATCAGTACACTGATGATATGCAGCTCTAGCTCTCCTTTTCTACCTATGCAGTGGAGGCAGTATGCTCCCTTGATCTGTGCCTGGAGGTGGTCTTGGAATGGACCAGGACCAACAGGCTCAAACTGAACCTGGAGAAGACCGAGGTTCTGTTCTTCGGGGAGCCCTCGTCCGGGTACAATGGCCCCCTCCCTAGTGCGAGGGGTCAGCAATCTCCCCCATGCTGTTCAACATTTATATGAGGCCGCTGGCTGAGGTCATCAGGAGATTTAGAGTTCACTGTCATCAGTACGCTGATGATACACAGCTCTTTCTCTCCTTTTCTACCTATGCAGTAGAGGCAGTATGCTCCCTTGATCTGTGCCTGGAGGTGGTCTTGGAATGGACCAGGACCAACAGGCTCAAACTGAACCTGGAGAAGACTGAAGTTCTGTTCTTCGGGGTGCCCTCATCCGGGTACAATGGCCTCCTCCCTAGTCTGGGGGGAGTTTTCCTCCAGCCTACGGACAGCGCCAGGAATCTGGGTGTGGTCCTGGATTCAGCCCTCTCCCTAGATGCCCAGGTGATGGTGGTCTCCAGGGCCGCTTTCTTCCATCTCCGCAGGATTGCCCAGATCCGTCCATACCTCGATGAGCCCTCCCTGAGAACAGTTGTGCAGGCCCTCGTGATCTCAAGGATCGATTACTGCAATGCACTTTATGTGGGGTTGCCCTTGACCCTTACCCGGAGACTCCAACGGGTGCAGAATGTGGTGGCCAGACTGGTGGTGGGTGCTTGTAGATACTATCACATTACCCCAGTTCTGGCACGCCTGCATTGGTTGCCCGTGGCTCTCCGGATAAGGTTCAAGGTCCTGGTTTTGGTTTTCAAAACCCTCCATGGCTTGGGTCCTGAATACCTGTTGGAGTGTATCTCCCAGAGGTCAACCAAGGTCAGGCCCACTCAAATGTCGCAGGTGCACTCACTCAGGGTGGCCACTCCTAGGGAGGCACGGAGGTCGTTTACACGCAACCGTGCCTTCTCTGTTGTGGGCTCCTTGTTGTGGAACCATCTTCCAAGTGAGCTGCACCTTGCACAGTCCCTGCCCACCTTCAAAAAGGCTTTGAAAACCTTGCTTTTTAGGGAGGCATATGGCGATCTTTAATTTTAATTTTATTTATTTTATTTGATCCTCCCCCCCCCCCCCCCCCCGCCCCCTGATGCTTCTTGCTGAGGGTTTCCCCCCTCTTTTTTGCTTATATTGTTGCTTTTAACTTCTTTAACTTTTAACTTGTAAACCACCCAGATTTCCTGCTGGAAGATGGGCGGTATAGAAATGAAACAAACAAATAAATATAAATAAATAAATAATTTAGTCTGAGAGACCCTCCCATTGCCAATTTGCACACCAGCCAAGATGCAGGGTGTGCCATTTTCATCTCCATCTCCATCTACTTCTTTCTGTATCTAAACTAGGCAGTGGATCAGACTTATTTAGTGGTCTATGAAGGCTCCAAGCAATAGCTTAAAAATTACCTGTTTTGAGTTCCAGTTGGCGACAATGGCTGCTCCGTGCCGCCATTTGCGACGTAGGGTCGTCTTTGCCAGCCGGGCAAAGGAGGTGCCGGTTGGCTACGTTCCTTGCGTAAGCTGCGCAAGGGGAGCACGCTTATTTAAGGCAAGAGCGCACTCCCCATCGGCAGCCTGCGCAGTGGCAAGCTTCCCCCGCCCTTCCGCCACTCGGTTAAGTGTGGATGGTCATGCTCTGCTGGTCGCTTCGGGGCCGGATGGGAATTTTTGACTGTCACTCAGATTGGCCGAGAGTAGCGGTGCTTTTTCGCCCATCCCATCATCCACAAGCTGGTGTTGGGCTTTTGTAATATTCCTTCCTGGTCACAATTGGTGGGTATCGCAAGCAATATGTTAATTATCTAGTTCCCTCATTCACGGGGCATCTTCAAGGTGCTTGGCAGCCCTCACATAATCAGCTAGAATAGGAATTAGCTAGAGATCCAACCAATAGCATTCCCAATTATACTCAATGGGGCGCTGCCAATGTTTAAATTTATTCAAGGTAAAGGGATGCCCAAAGACCTGTAAGGCATCTCACCCGCAGCATCCTAACATGCCGCGGGAAATTTGATTATGGGAGGGACCTAGAATTTATAATACCACCAATAAATATTGTGCTATGTCACAGGCGCTCTTAAAGTTGCAGTTTTCATAAAGTTAAGAATTAATTACTGTTAATAATAAATTGTGACCCTTGTTTAACCCAATACAACCTTGTGTCGCCTCGTTATTTCGGTCTGGTCTGGAAAAAGCCATTCCTTTGTATGCTGTTGTTAAACACAGAGAAAAATAGGGTGTCCGGTAAATGAAGCACCATTACCATTTTGAAAGGTAAGTAAGAATACTTTATGGTACTATGGCCGTGGTAATGTATACTTATTAGGTCATCTTGCCCAGCCCTATTCCAAATAACTTAAATGAGTTTTAAATTAGCTCTGTTGTGTCTCTTGGGAAGCTATTCAGCAGCCTTTTAAAGCTCACTTAGAGAAATTGTTTCCTGATCTGCAGCCATCATTTTGCTTTATTCATTTTCTTCTCGTGCTGCTTGTCTATACCCCTGGAGCCACCATAAACAGTTTATTCCCTTCAATGGCAAATACACCCTTTATTTTCATCATGACTGTGCTAACCTTTGAAGGAACCAAGAGTACAGACCGATACTTTCAGCTGTATACTTCAGGGTGATGTGTGGTTGCAGCCCTAGGCACCAGATCAGAGCACAGTTGTCTGACATCTGTCCTTAAACCACCTAAAAAGTGCATCCTAGACCTAGGCAGACAGTAACCTGGTTCTGCAGTTGTGGCAAGGTGCAGATGCAAGTGGTGTCTGTAACACAGAGAAGTCCCTTTGATGGGCTTGCCAGGGATGTACTGTGAGAGGCAGTGTATCTTGGAGATACACAGTGTCCTTGCCTTCTAAAGCACTAGTTGATAGAAAGTTGGCAGTGACAAGGGAAATGGGTACCAGATGGGAAATGGGTACGTTTGCCCAGGTATGCTATCTGGCTTCATTCTACTCTTTAAATCCATTCTATAAAGTAAGATGGGAAAATGACAGACATTCATTTACTGATCAGTTTAGACCACGGTTGGGTAATAACGGGACCACAGTTTTCTCCCAATACTCAATTCATAACATCATTGATGTGGAGGCTTTACAGAAGAGGAGGTCAATGCGATAACAGTTGTATGTATAAGATCTGAGGTCCAATCTGCAGTAACAGTATTCTAAACCAGCTTATTAGATAATACTAGGCTAACAAGATCAAAAGGGAGCTTTTCTATGACTTATTTCAGGGGAGGAAAATAACCAAGTGCTATCCTCAGTGGAAGGTAAATACTATATTTGAAAATCACTTATGAAAAATCCCATTTGAACAGAATGAGATGAGAGGAAGCTACTTTCGGAGCTAATGCAGAGGCAATTTCTAGCTCACCTGTTCCACTATTTGTACAAAGCAATGTTAGCTTGAGAATAGATGGCATATTTTCTACAAATATGGCCACATAATAAATATACAGTGTTGATAGTGCGGGAGGTTTTGCTGGTCTAAGTACTTTGATTGCGCACTCTTTCTCAGTATTTATTACTGTACAGCAAAGGTCAATAGCATTACCTGTACAATAGATCAAGGGACAAAGCCTGGCAGAGGACAGCTTGTTAAAAGCTGTTTAGTAATTTTCAAGTTAAACAAGTTTTGAAACACGCGGACCCTAGTCTAGCCCATAATACTCAATAAACATTGCAACAATAAGTGTGTGTTTTATTGCGGCACTGTACCTACACAAGCTTGTCTTCCTGTTTGTGGCATTAAAAACAGGCTAGGATTCAACCGAGCTAAGATACTTGGCCTCAGTTGAGTTGTTATTGCTTCAAGAGAGAATTCTAGATTGTTACTCACCCAGGAAACTCTCTGGATACACCTGACAAGCAATTGTGTTAAGACATAATTTTTGCACATTTTTTGAAATTTTCTTTTTGTGCATTTTTGTAAAATGTACAAAACTTAAAATACGTATGGCATTTCTGGAAAGCTCCTTTGAAATAGTAGCACAGAATGAGTTGTGTCTGATCTTCTAACCTTTTTTTCAGTCATCCTATCAGTTTGTGCTTGCCTCATGTACATCTAGCTTCACAAAAGGAAAAGAGTCTCTTTCTGCACAAAAGACATGATCTGGAAAATACAGGAAATGATTTAAAAGCCAAAGCTTGTGCCTCAGGTTCTCCTTGGAGGTGAAATGGAGACTTCTGAACAGGCTATCTCATTTGTCTAGATCTCCGGGTCTAACCACAATCTTAGCAACAGCAGTGTCATTTCATTCATCCAATCACAGGGCTATTTTGACATCAAGTAGATGGAAAATACCTTTTTATGCTAAACTGAGTTTTTTTGGAAGGAGAAATACATAAAATAAATATATTATGCTTCCCTGGTGCTCATGACAGTTCACCCAGATTCTTGTTCACATCCAGAGCAATGTCTCCTCTAGGCAATTTGACTGTCATTGCTTTTTAACAAATAAAACTTATGGCAAGCTTTTTCTTTAATTCCAGCTGCATCCCCAGACAGTAGTCTCTGCTGAGTGCCTGGCATGTCTAACTGACTACACACCAGTCACTCTTTTTGACAGAATCTCTGAGGGCTATATAAGAGACAAAATCCATCCAACTCTGCACCTGCCTCCTAATGACATTATTTTCTATCAAATCAAGGAATTTGATAAGATCAAATGCAGACCACAGTCATCTATCCCATCATTTGAAATACATGGCTTTGATTGCAGAACATTTCTTTTCTTTTCTTTTCTCCTTCTCACCAGCCAATTGTTTTAAAGAAGAAGGGTCATGAAAGATTGAGAAGGCAAAACCAGCACAGAAATGTGTCTGGTCAAAGTTCCAGCTGAGAAGTGAGCCTTGCAAGAAATGAAAATTATGAAAATTATGTTGGGGCGGACTTCTCACACAACCCTAATTTCTTTAGAGAAGTACCCATTTTGTACTTCTTGGGTGTTGCAGTAGAATGCAAGACATCTTGCTGAAGTTAGCAGCAGATATGCAACACATGAGGATTTTTGGACAGAAAAAAATCTGTCAAGGCAAACAGAAGCATACAGTACATAAGAACATAAGAAGAGCCATGCTGGATCAGGCCAAAGGCCCATCTAGTCCAGCTTCCTGTATCTCACAGCGGCCCCACCAGATGTGTTTGGGAGCGCATGAGACTAGATATCTGTCTCCTGATACCACTCTCCTGCATCTGGCCCTTGAAGTACCCTGGTTTAAACCCTGGAGGTTACACATCTCCATCATGGTTTGTAACCTGTGATGGACTTTTCCTCCAGGAATCTGTCCAATCCCCTTTTGAAGGCATCCAGGTCAGATGCCATCACCACATTGTGTGGCAGGGAGTTCCATAGACTTACAACGCGCTGGGTGAAAAAATATTTTCTTTTGTCAGTTCTTACTCTCCCAGCCCTCAATTTGAGTGTATGTCCCCTAGTTCTGGTATTTTGGGAGAGGGAGAAGAGCTTCCCTCTATCCACTTTACTCATACCCTGCATTATTTTGTATGTCTCAATCATATCCCCCCTCAATCGCCTTTTTTCCAGACTAAAGAGGCCCAAATGTTTTAGTCTTTCTTCATAAGGGAGGTGCCCCAGCCCAGTAATCATTTTAGTCGCTCTCTTCTGCACCTTTTCCAGTTCCACTATGTCTTTCTTGAGATGTGGTGACCAGAATTGTACACAATACTCCAGGTGGGGCCTTACTATTGTTTTGTATAATGGCATTATAATGTTGGCTGTTTTATTTTCAATCCCCTTTTTGATAATCCCTAGCATGGAATTGGCCTTCTTCACCGCTGCCACACATTGGGGAGACACCTTCATGGAGCTGTCCACCAACACACCAAGATCTCTTTCCTGATCCGTCACGGATAACTCAGAGCCCATGGGTTGATAGATGAAGTTGGATTTTTTGCCCCAATATGCATTACTTTACATTTGGTTACATTAAAACGCATTTGCCATTTCTCAGCCCATTCCCCCAGTTTGGAGAGATCCTTCTGGAGCTCTTCACAATCTTCTCTGGTTTTTACCACACGGAAAAGTTTTGTGTCATCGGCAAACTTGGCCACCTCACTGTTTATCCCTGTCTCCAGGTCATTTATGAACAGGTTGAAAAGCACCGGTCCTAGGACAGAGCCCTGGGGCACACCGCTTTTCACTTCTCTCCATTGTGAAAATTTCCCATTGACACCTACTCTTTGTTTCCGGGATCTCAACCAGTTCTCAATCCATAAGAGGACCTGCCCTCTTATCCCCTGACTGTGCAATTTTCTCAGCAGCCTTTGGTGAGGGACTGTGTCAAAAGCCTTTTGAAAATCCAGATAGACTATATCAACCGGTTCACCCAAATCCACGTGCCTGTTGACCTTTTCAAAAAATTCTAAGAGGTTTGTCAGACAAGATTTACCCTTACAGAAGCCATGCTGATTTTCTCTCAGCAAGGTTTGTTCTTTTATGTGTTTTAAGATTTTCTCTTGGATGAGGCTTTCCACCATCTTCCCTGGGACAGATGTAAGGCTAACCGGCCTGTAGTTTCCTGGGTCCCCCCTCCTTCCTTTTTTAAAAATTGGTGTGACATCTGCTATCCTCCAGTCCTCCGGCACTGTGGCCGTTTTAAGAGACAAGTTGCATATAACCGTTAAGAGATCTGCAATTTCATTTCTCAGTTCCCTAATAACCCTTGGGTGGATGCCATCTGGGCCAGGTGACTTGTTAATCCTCAATTTATCAATTAGTCCTAAAACCTCCTCTCTTTTAACCTGTATTTGATTTAATTCTTTAGTCAAGAGGGGCGGCTCGGGCAGCGGAATCCGCTCAAGGTCCTCTGTCGTGAAGACAGACGCAAAGAACTCATTCAATTTCTCTGCAATATCCAAGTCTTCCTTAAGCTCACCTTTTCCTTCCTCACCATCCAGAGGGCCAACTGGTTCTCTGGCAGGTTTTCTACTTCTAACATATTTAAAGAAGCTTTTATTATTACCCTTTATATTGCTAGCCATTCGTTCCTCAAAGTCTTTCTTTGCCTCCCTTATCATCTTCTTACATTTCTTTTGCCAGAGTTTGTGATCCTTTTTATTTTCCTCATTTGGGGAGGATTTCCATTTACAGAAGGACCTCTCCTTGCGCTTTAGAGCCTCTCTAACTCCACTCGTTAACCATGCCGGTGTCCTCTTGGACTTAAATGAGCTCTTCTTTCTTTGTGGTATGCACTTGTGCTGGGCCTCTATTATTGTTGTTTTAAACAGGCTCCATGCACTCTGAAGAGATTGGATTCTTCTAACCTTCCCCTTCAGTTTCTCTCTAACTAGTTTCCTCATCTGAGGGAAGTTTTCCCTTCGAAAATCAAGGGTTTTTATGTCTGATTTGGTTAACACTCTTCCTCCGACATGCATGGCAAAGGTAATAGCAGCATGGTCACTGTTCCCCAGAGGCTCAGTGACATTCACACCTCTGACCAGGTCCTAAGTATCACACAATATTAGATCCAGAGTTGCCTGTTCTCGGGTGGGCTCCGTGACAAGTTGCTCTAAGGCACAGTCATTCAGCAAGTCGAGAAACCCAGTTTCTCTTTCTTGCCCGGAGCTCGCATTGGCCCAGTCAATGTGGGGATAATTGAAGTCCCCCATGATTACTATCCTATCCCTTTTAGCCACTTCCATGATTTCTCTCCTCATTTCAAGGTCCCCCTCAAGTTTCTGATCTGGTGGACGATAGAATACTCCAACGATCACATCACTCCTTGGACCTAGTAGTTTAACCCACAGTGATTCTATGGTGGAGTCAGACCCTCTGTCAATCTCCATTCTGCTGGATTTTACCCCTTCTTTGACATAGATGGCCACTCCTCCTGCAACCCGCCCCCCTCTATCTCTTCTATAGAGTTTATAGCCTGGGATTGCTGTATCCCACTGGTTCTCCGCATTCCACCAGGTTTCTGTTATGGCTATTATATCAATGTTATCCCTAGCTGCCAAATGTTCAAGTTCTCCCATCTTTGCTCGGAGGCTTCGAGCATTGGCGTAGAAGCACCTGTACAGTGGGTCCCGCAACAACAGCTGCTGCCTTGTTCTATTCGCCCCACAGCTTTTATTTTCAGTAGATGAACTGTCACATTCCGTTATTCTCCCGGTGCTAATACCTATACCTGCTATGTCTTCTCTATGTGATTCTCTACCCTCTCCAACCTCATTCCCCGAGGATGAGGTGTTCCGAACCGGATGCCACTCAGCTCCTGTCGGCTTTCCCCCAGTTATCAGTTTAAAAGCTGCTCTGCTGCCTTTTTGAGGTTGAGTGCCAGCAATCTGGTCCCATCATGATTCAAGTGCAACCCATCCCTCCTGAACAGGTTTGGCTTGTCCCAAAATGTTCTCCAGTTCCTGACAAATCTAAAGCCCTCCTCTCAACACCATCGCCTCATCCACGCATTGAGGCTTCTGAGTTCTGCCTGTCTGGCGGGTCCTGCACAAGGAACAGGTAGCACTTCTGAAAATGCTACCTTGGAAGCCCGGGTCTTCAATCTTCTACCTAGCAACCTGAATTTGGCTTCCAAATAGGAAGGACCCCTGTATCCACTGATTCAAATAGTAGGACCCCTGTATCCACTGATTCATTATCCAATGATTTAGTTATCCACAGCTGGCAGAAGATTAATTAAATAATTCAGCAGCCGCAAACAAGCTACTGTTACAAACAGCACATGTAAATCAAGTTACCAGCGTAAAATAGCAGCAATAAAGCTAGCTAATAGAGATGGGCACAGAATGAACATTTTTTTTGTTTCCGTTATTTGTTATTTGTTCCGTTACATAATGAAACAACAAACAAAAATTGTGATGAAAATGCAACGAAATGAACAGAACCACGAAAATTGTGGTCGTTACGTTTCGTTTCTGTTAATGGCGACGCGCAATGAAATGAGTTGTTTTAAATGTTAAAAAACACCCTGGACATCCGTAAAAACACAGCGATAATTATTTATATTGTCTGATAAGACCTACCAGGGGGGTTGGGGTCCTTAAAAGGTGCATTTATGTCTTTTCTCAGATCGCTGTAGTTTTTCCCTTTAAGGGGAGTTAGGGGACATCAACCCAAAATGGCTCCCAGATGCCTAATATTGATTGATTTCTTGGGTATTAAAACACCCTGGACATCTGTAAAAATGCAGCAATAATACGATAATTATTTGAAATTATTACCTACCAGGGGGTTGGGGTCCTTAAAATGTTTGTTTTTGTCTTCTCCCATCGCGATGTATTTTTCTTTTCTCTTTAATATGGATGTCGCCACCAACCACAAAATGGAGGCAAGCCATGTGATGGGATCATGTTCAACCAATAGCATGCCCAGGTTGCAGACTTGGCAGGTCTGGCAGCCACAGAGGGCATAAAATGCTCTGGCAGCCCCATCCTCCTTGCAGTCTCCGGTGGGAGTTAGGGTGGGATTGCAGTCTCTGCGACTCTAGCTTCAGTCCTGCAGCCTCCCTGTGTGCGTGTGTGCGTACCTCTCAGTGAGTACCCTCCCTTGCCCCACAGTGTAGTCACTCTGTGGCTGCCTTGCACCCTGGGCAACGCCCGCTGCTGCCTTTACAGCCTCCCTGTGAACCTAGTCTATACTGTGTCTCTGCCAGCATCCATTTTTTTTAGTGTTTTCCCTCTGGTCTGGGGCGTTGGGGGACACCCGTGCACGGAAATGCTTTAAAAATTGTGCAAAAAGTGGGTAGATACGACAAACGAAAAAACGAAAAACTGAAATGAAATTTTTCCAAAAATTCGCGACAAACGGAAACGAACCGAAACAGACCTCTCAACGACAAACGAAAAACCAAAACGTCATTTTTTTTATTCGTGCCCATCTCTACTAGCTAATGTTGCAAAACAGCAGCCATAAAGCAAGCTACTGTCACAAAACAGCAGTTTTGGGATTTTGAGGTGTTCTCTCTTACCCATGGTTTTCATTATCCATGGGAAGGTCTAGAACCAATCCCCAGCAGATACTGTGGTTCTACTGCATATTAATGCTGTAAGATGTTCCCCAATTCCTTGTTCTAAATACTTGAACATGTCTTAATTGTACTGGACTCTATATTATCCCTCATTACTGTAAGCCGCCTTGGGTCCTTTTCCAAGGAGAAACGCGGGGTAAAAATACTCTAAAGTAAAATAAATAAATAAATATCAGAAAAATGTATATCAATATGCATACATTTTTTTAAAACCAGACAAAGTTGCAGAAAAATGATAAGACAAAATGAAGGAGAAGAGGACACTTTGTGAGCTAGATAAAATTGTGGTTTGATGTGGTATGAAACACCGCCTTTGTACTGATCCCAGAAGTAGAATAGCCCACCCAGGCTGGATCAGATTGAAGCCCTATTGAATTCAGCATTCTCTCTCAGTAGCTATCCAGGTGCACACAGAAAACCCACAGACTTCCTACTTTTACCTCAGGTTTTGTTTGTTTATTTGTTTGTTTGAAAAAGCTGGTAGCTTTTCTTTAGCATTTGTCTTCAGTGTTCTGACTGGTTATGATTGGGATGGAGGAGGAGGGGAGAACCTACTTTTACTAACAGGGACCTCCTGAATCATTACAGCTAACACTCCCATGAAGTGTAACCTTGACCAGGGTTAATGGGCTAAAGGAGTCAATGCAATAGCAATCCCTCTTTCTGAAGCTAAATTGCTCAGGAGACAGGAATCGATAAGTATCAATATATTATAATGCACGCCTGTCATGAAAGCATTTATTTTCCTTGCGAACAGGAGCCATTTCATTTGGTAGGCCGGCCAAGAAGCTGTAGTAGATTACAGGCAGTGGATGGAAGCCATGACATATGCTTGGTCTCTCTGTGTCTTTCCATGCAGTTGCCCTGCTCTGGATCCTCAAGTATGTGCTGACATTGAACGGAGAGCCCCTCTAGTGGCTGCATTCTCAGCATCAGCTTTGAAACCTTTCATTTCTGTTAATAGAAGAACGGTTTACCTCAGTGGCAAAGGAAGCCTGAGAGGGAAGATTCTCATTCTCTCAGTTGCTGGCTCCCCCAGCCTCTCTACCTCTCTTTCCCCATCACAAAAAGGGTAAATAACCTTGAGTTTCCTCTGATCTCTGACAAGTTAATTGCTTTCCTCTTCTTATCTCCTCAAACAGAACTCAGGGAGGATTTCAGATCCTCAGGTTCCCATTATGGGCAGATGTGACAAACTATTAGCCTTCTGGAATAGGTGGGAGGTCGCCTTTCAGCTGAGCTTTCAGCTAGCAAGCTCCGTCCCCAGTATTTCCCTAGACGGCTAAGCAAAGTAAATGACATGTACATTATTACAGAGAAAGTGCTGTCACTGGCAGAAGGGGGACAGATATTAAGAAACAGAGCCCTAATCCCTGTGGTGCCCCTGAGTCACGTCAAGACATTATTTAATTATTTTGTGCGCGCTCATTGATAACGCCTATAAAAACGAATGTCTCAGAAGGCACAAGGCTGTTTTATGGCAGGGGAGGCTGCTTGTCAGTTTAGCCCAATGTAAAGGTAGAAACATGGTGTGTTCCAGCTAACTTCAACTACTTTTCCCTGATCCCTAGCCAGCATGGCACACACCAAAGATTATCAGAGTCACGGCCCTGGCTTGCTCACAATTTTAACCAGCAGTGACTGTCCAAAAGCAACAATAAAACTCTGACGCATGACCTCTGCCGGGGTTTCTTTTTTAAAAGTGCCAAGAACAGCAACTAGAACTTTCTGATTGCAGGACACAGAATCTGACATTAGAATGTATTTGGGGCTTTTAAAAAGAGTGTGTTCCAACATTTAGAATGTATTTGGGGCTTTTAAAAAGAGTGTGTTCCAACATTTTTATAAAAGTCTGCTTAAAAACATACGGTTAGGTTGTTTATGTTTATGTTTTGCTTGTTAGTTTTCATCAGATGGCAATGGCATGGAAACCTATAGATCCTTCTGTTGGCTATGCTTTGTCTATTTTATTTTTATTATTTTTATTATTTTATATTAGTATTATATTTATCGGTATCTTACTGTTTTTTTAGCATTATTATTTGTACTGTGTTTGGATATGTATGGGGTTGTTGATTTGGGCAGTTGATGTTTTTGTTTTGTTTTGTTTTTGTGACGTGCTGTACACCACCCAGAGTTCCCGTGGGAAAATCGGGTGGTTAATAAGCATAAAAATAAATAAATAAATCTATCCATCCCGGCAAAGGGCTTTTAGTGCTGTTTTGCTCATCAAAGTCTACTTGGAATTCGTTTGTATTCCAAACATGTTTGTGATACTGAATTAAAGCTGCAATCTCTTTTCCCCCATTGACAGGCTTTTTATCTATAACAGCTACATTTAAAAAGGCAACATTAAGCTATACACAGGCAAGTACAATATGATCTACTCTAACTTCTGTCTCAGAAGATGGGGCGGTATATAAATATAATATAGAAATAATAAATAAATAACTATACCTGGAGATGTAAGAGGAAATTTTGAAAAAACCCTCCCCAAAGCCACCTTCTTTGACACTCTGATTTTTATTCAGTTTTCCCCCCATTTGGAAGTTCAACTTATGCAGCTGTACGTCTCAGTTATCAAGTGTCCATTGTTCTATAATGTGAACTTTGGCACCGGCTATTCTTAGGATGTTTCTGTAATCATCGCTGTGAACATTGTTATAGTGAGTTTTTCGGGCTGTTTGGCCGTGTTCTGGAAGTTCTTCTACCTGACGTTTCGCCAGACTCTGTGGTTGCCATCTTCAGAGGGCAAGGAGCTCAGGGAACTAGGAGTTCTCTCTGTGCTCTGGGTTATAACGTGAGTGAGACTAAGTTGAGGAAACTTGTCCATTTTGTGGGCAATAACAAACTTGGATGTCTGAAACCCAAACTTCACCAAACATGGAGGGATTGTAGCGGAGAGTGAAGAGAAGATTCTCTGAAATTTTCATCTCTCTAGGTGCCTTGAGAGCCATTTTATAAGGTTTTAAACAGAAATAATTGAGATAATTTGTTTCATTTTATTTTTCCCCCGGTGATTCCTTTTGTTTCGTTAGAAATGATTTTTTTTAAAAACAAAACATACAAAATGAACAAGTAACAAACCAATTTGTTACTCTATAAAATGGGTCCCCTGGGTCCTAGAGACACCAAATCTGGTGTGAACTTGACTTGGACTCTCCCCTTTAAGCCTTCCAAATTTGGAGAGATTGGGCTTCAGGGGTCTGAGTTATTCAACTTCAAACGGGGTGCCCCCAGAAAAAAACAGTTATAATTGCAATGTTACATGCTTGAAAATAGTGATCCCAGGCAGCTAGCAGCATGGAAATCACAGTGGAGCTTCCTCAAGCTCTCCCCTTTAAGCAGCCCCAATTTGGAGAGGTTTAGGGTACAGGGAAAGGAGTTAATGGGCTCCCAAGGGGCTGCGTGGAAAACTTAATTGAAGGAGTATGTTGAGGGGAAGCTGTCAATTAACACTATGAAGCATATCGAAGACACTCCTTCCATTAAGCATAAGCACCCCCACCTCCTTTGGAGCTTAATATCTCTGCCCTCAGAAACCTTAACTTTTCCAAATTTCAAGGGATCCTCTAAAATCACTTAGGGAAGCTAAGCCTGCTATTTGCATGCCTGAGATCAGTAATCTCCAAAGGAGGTAGGGGTGCTTATGCTTAATGGAAGGAGTGTCATTGGCATGCTTTACCAATTATAGGGTTAATTTTCAGCTTCCCCTCTATTGTAAAGTGCACTGAAGACAAGACACCCATTAAATTAGGTACCCCTGGCCTCCTTTGGAGTTTAATATATCTGCCCCCAGAAACCTTAAATTTTCCACATTTAATGGGGTCCCCTAAAATCACATGAGGAAGCTAGCCCTGTCACTTTGGGAGAGATACATGGCTAAGAGCTCTATTTTCTGCAGCATATTATTCTATTCCCTGTACCCTAAACCTCTCCAAATAGGAGGTGCTTCAATGGGAGAGCTTGAGGAAGCTCCATTGTAATTTACATGCTGCTACCTGCTTAGGATCACTATTTTCAAGCACATCACATTGCAATTCTAAATGTTTTTTTCTGGGGGGCACCCACTTTGAAGCTGAATATCTCAGTCCCCTGAATCCCAATTTCTCCAAATATAAGGGCTTAACAGGGAGAGTTCAAGGAAGGTTCATCCCAAATTTGGTGCCTCTAGAACCCAGGGGAGACATTTTACAGAGAAAGGAATAAGTTCATTTTAAAGTAAATGCAGATTCATTTAACGACACGCCACATCATTGTTTTGTTTCATTTCGTTTTGTTTTGTTAGCTAACGAAATGATGAAACAGATTGTTGTTTTTCATTTGTTGCCCATCCCTAGTTCTTATAAATTCATTGTTTGTGATTTGTCGGCCTTGACAAAACAAATCAAAATGAATCACCCTTTTTCTGATGTCATGCTAATTTGGAAGAAACAACAACAAGCAAAGTCATGTCTGTTTCACAATGGAGGTGTGATGTCTCTTGCATGTAAGATTTCTTCACAGCCCTCTTGCTCAAGATGCAGGATCTAGCCCACTTTGGAACACTGCTTGGACAATTGTATAATAACTTCCCACATGAGCTTAATAACTTGCTCACAACTGGCACAATCAACAATTAACTGATAAAAACTCATTATCTGCTTAGCATGTAACTTGAAGTCCTTGAGATTGTGGGCCTTTTTACACGACCCCTAAGATCCGCTGGCCACTTAAATTCGGACCAGAGATCTTAGGGGTTAGTCGCTCTTCCTCTGTCTTCCTCTGTCCCCACCCCCCTCCGCACTTCCTGGTTGCTGGCTGCCTGAGGGAGGGAGAAAAAAGAAAGAAAAGACTGCCGGTTTACCTCGTTTTGTTCCGGGCAGCATTCAGATCTCTTAAAGGGGCGGGACGCAAAAAAAGAACAAACGGAAGCCAGGAGATCCCCGCACTCACTATCCTTACACCGGATCAAATATTTGTCACCATCAAAGACCAGGTACAAGAAAACTGCTGTTTGGTTGCGCTAAAGTGGGCGGGGTCGCACTTAATTGTCTGCAAAGTCCGGAGCTGGTGGGTAAACATTTTTAAGGTCCGGACCTTGCAGCCATTTGCGGCGGAGCTTAGGGGTCGTGTATAAACGCCCTGTGTTTCACCATAGGCTTCTTTCCTGTTTTTACACTGACAAGTGATGGATCTTGTCCTCCATCAACGTCCATCGATGTGCTGTGACAAAAGCTGCCCTTGGTGAGGCTAATACATCCTTCTTAAAGACTTGAAAATGTGATCCATACAGTGATTGCTGCCTTAAGGCTCTGATTAGGCTGCTAAATATTGCTGTTACACACAAAGCATCCTCCCCTTTTTTTCAATGACCTAGTCGTGCCTGGAAAAAGAAAACTTTATAAAAATGTAATTAATTGCCCACTTTAAAGGTCACTGTTAATAAAAATGAATGTACAGATTATTAAGCTCAAAGAGGAAATCATTAGCAATACTTTGGGGTGCTGTTAGAGCCAAAACCACTAAAACAGAAGGCTAATTTGTTATGTCTAGAAGGTACAGCTGACGCCTTGTCACCTGTCATGGCAGAGAGACCTTCATAATGCATGGCAGCTACATCATTATTTGATGTATGAGGTATCTAAGAAAAGTTGCTCCATAATTTTTTGGCTTTGTAGGTGTTCATAATGTATCTTTCAAAGCTTAGTTAGGACAATCCATTATGTTGAGGGATGCTGTGATGCAGCTTTGCTTCCCGGGTAAAATTATGACTTTGGGGACCTTTTTCAGTCTTTAGCTTTTCTCTCTCCTTCTTTCTACCAGTCCCCATAAAATGGTTGCTAGTCAACATCAATACTCAAAATATATAAAGCCAGGCAATTGCTGTGACCTAAATTGACCTAAAACTAAAGACTGACCAGCTGGACCACTGACATAATAGATTGCATGATGAACCTTATGAGATGTGAAGAACTGGTTCCAGTCTGAGCCTCCCTGCATGCGGAAAGACACACACACACACACACACACACACACACACACACACACACACACACACACACACACACACACACACACACACACACACACACACACACACAGCTAAACCAAAAGTGCTTAGGGAAAACATGAATGTTTGTTGCCTTTATGTTGCTTTCTTCCATTTTCACATACTGTATTGTGTTTTGAATAACTGGAGAGTGCTCTTAATGATGTTACTTTCCTATTTGCAGGGGGTTGTTTAAATAGGATTGAGATAAATGGACAGTAGCCTGAATGTTGTCACAACAATCAATATAAACTCATTCACACATATGAAAAATGGTGTGGATGATTCAGCATGGACAGAGCAGGCCCAGATGTAACAGAACAATTTATAATTTTGTCTCTTTGTTAGACTGGTAACATGATGCAGAAGTGGTTCAGTTCTTCTTTTATGGACATTTTCCCAAAAGTATTACTCTGTATTCTGCATACAGTGATGTAAAGTGGGAGGCCTTAAATTTGTAGTAACATTTTTTTTGAAAAGTAATTCCTCAATACAATGAGCTCTGTATTTCACATTTTGCTCCCTGAATTTTCAAACATTATAAACTTAAAAAACAAAAAAGTTATTGTTTTCTTATTCTGATTTTAAAAACCTGGTGAGAGATCCCTCAGAAGGGACTAATCCTTCGATCTCAGATTTCTGCCATTTCCTTTGAGAAAAGGCCTGCTGGTATTACCATTGATTCCTACTGGGGCAAGAGTCAAATCATTGCTTTCTTCAGAAGTGCTTTTTCTTGTTTTAAACTTGTTCTCTTTGACACGCTCCCCCACATAACAACATTATACTATGTAAATGTTAAATTATGGATGATAACCAATAGAATGTACCATGCTTGAAAACTGTATGGATGGGAAGGATATCCTAGAATACAGGAACTTACCTAACCACATCAACACCAACATTACAGGTAGTATACAAAGCTATGCTCTCACATGAACATCCATAGTACATTATCAGTGAAAATACTGGAGAAATGTGCAAACTTTCTCTTCTATTTTCTGAACATCACATTTCAGGTCACAGCGACCACGTCTATAGCATGTGCTCTCTTTCCCCACAATTGTCATTAAAACTGAAGAGTACTGCTTCAGTTCTCTGGATAATTACCATATTTTCGCCCCATAAGACACACCGGACCATAGGACACACTTAGTTTTTAGAGGTATGTATGTGTGAAAAAATATTCACACATACATACTGCAGTCCTGGTCCATCTCCAACCCAGTTTACTCTTCAGCCCAGGAGACTCGTGGTTCAGTGGTCAAATGCCTGTACTGCAGGTAAAACTGTGCTCATGACCTGGGGTTCAATCCCAGGTCGCAGGCTCAAGGTTCACTCAGCCTTCCATCCTTCCAAGGTCAGTAAAATGAGTACCCAGCTTGCTTGGGGGGGGCAATATGTAGTCTGCATTCTATAATAAAAAAACCATAAACCACCCAGAGACTACCTGAAGTGGTATGGGGCAGTATATAAGCAGAACACTTTGCTTTTTTGCTTTTGCTCTTCGGAGGCCCGGAGAGGCATGGCTGGAGAGTAAAATGCAAATACAAGCCTCCCCGCAGCCTCACCCACCCACCCCTTGCAGAGGCCTCCGGACCCGGTGCAGGTCCCAGCCCAAGCTGCAACCCTTGGGGAGGCTTCCCAGCCAGGCTGTTTTTTTTAAATAAAAAATTACCTTGCATGATTGATTTGTTCCATATAATAGGAGATGGGGAGAAACCAGCCTGATTGGAGACCATAGAGATGAGAAACAGGGTAGAGAGTAAACACCCACCATGATGAACATAGGGATGCAGCTAGAGAGTAACCACCCACCATGATGACCATAAAGATGCAGCTCTATGGTCATCATGGTGGTTGTTTATTCTCTAGCCCATTTCTTATCTCTATGGTTCTTCAGTAAAGCTGATTACTCTCCATTTCATATTATAGGGAACAAATTAATCATGCAAGGTAATTCTTTTAAAAACAGACAGTTGAGAAGCCTCCACGGGAGTTGCAGCTGGGGCTGGGACCTGCATGGGGGCTGGAATCCTCCACAGCAGCCACTCCGGAGGTGCCCGGTGGGGATGCATTCGCCCATAAGACTCACAGACATTTCTCCTTACTGTTGGGGGGGGAGTCTGCCTTATGGGGCAAAAATATGGTAGGTTTCTAAAATAACTAATTAATTTTTGGGGGGAAGTATTTAGATATTTCGAGCAATTTAATCCAAAAGGAATCTTTGGTTCAAACTGGAAAAGGAAGCTGAGATGATATGTATGGATCCTCAACTAAGCAGAGCCATGTGTCTTTAGTCATTCTACTGAGAAGGTTTTATTTAACCATTCTCTATGTTGACTGAAGATGCAATCAGATGGTGAAAAACAAGTGTGTCCGATTGCATCAGAAAGAATTTATCTAACATGAACAATCTCCTTTAAAGCAACCCTTCCATCCATTGGGAAATCACTCCACCCTGTCATCCCTCAAAAGTATTATCCCTTCTTCTGGACCAAAAAGCTCTAGCTTGGGCATAGATCAGGCCCAGGTTGGATTGAGCAGTATTCAACATATTATGTGTTAACACTAGAAAATAGCTCACTCTGGACTGCACCATAAGCAGTCCAAATTGCAAGCTAAATTCCCGTGTGATCACACCCTAAAACTTATGGCAACTGCAATCTGGAAACAAAGATTGAAGTGAGAGGATTTAAGCTTCTGAACTGAATCTTTATTAATGCTGTGTGGATGTTTCTGTCTTATGGGAAGAATACGTAAACAAATTTCATCCTCTGCGTAGGGCCTAGCAATAATGTTAAATAATGAAAAATATCATTATCGTTACTTTTAAAATGCGTTTATCACAGAACTACATTTTTCTGTGACATACTGGACATTTTGGCTGAAGAAACACACTTAACATAAATCTGGAAGTTGAGTCATGGCTACTGGACTTCTTTTTTGAGAGATAGAAACGTTTCACTGTTCATCCAAACAGCTTCATCGGTCTGAATACAGCTAGTGCAAATCCTCCATCTTATAGGCAGCTTTGACCTCTTGTCACCCTGGCCTGAATTAGGCTCATAAGATGAACAGTGGCCTAAATAGGCTCGTTAGGGAGACAATAGTATCCTTAGCCTTAAGGTGAACAATGGCCTAAGCTGCTGAAACCTATCAATAATGGGTCGTTAGCTATGGCCTTGGTGGTGAAGGTTTTTTGATTTGCCTGGGGACTTTGGAAAGCACAGTCTGATAAGTAGCAGATAGACTATGCCGAAGCCCACCGCCTCTGTTGAGGGAGGGGTTTTCAATGCTCACATGAATGGCCTCCCTTACTCCTCTTTCAAACCACCTCTCTTCTTTGTCTAATAGGTGTACATCCTCATCTTTGAAAGAGTGCCCTTTGTCCTTCAAATGGAGGTGTACTGCTGATTCTGGTCCTGACCTGTTGCCCCTCCTATGTTGGGCCATCCTTCTGTTAACATAAATGTGTTAAAAAGTATACTGTATATTAGTTCCACGCTCTGCAGATCATGGAAGGTGGGAGAGAGATAGGAATTCTATGAAAACAATTCATTAAAAGATGAACAAATCTCATGTAACCCAATGGAGCAAGAATAAGCATTAAAGTAGCCATTGCAGAAAACTGTTTCACATTCTAGCTATGGCCTGTGTCTCAAATATCCTGATAAATTTATCTTCCCTGTAAGCCCCCCAAATTTGCAGATGTTTGGGATTTGGGAGGCAAAGTTATTAAATTCCAAAAGGGGTCTCCCCCAGAAGAAAATCATTTGCAATTACGGAAACTGCTTGAGGAAGCTCCCCTTGGGGGTGGGGGGTGATATTAGCAGCTTCCTGATTCAATTAGAAATGATTTCCCCCTAGACAGACCCCCTTTGGAGTTTAATAACTCAGCCCCCTGAACCCCAAACCACTCCAAATTTGTGGGGCTTACAGGGAAGAATCCAAAAAAGCTACCCTGCAGTTTTGGTGCCTCTAGGACAAATTGTTTCATTCTTAGTGGAAAAAATTGTGTTCATTTTGCTTCATAACAAGCACATCCTACTGTTTCATTTCATAAAGAAATGATTTGTTACGTAACAAAATGCCAAAAGAGCATTTTGTTTTTCATTTCATGCCCATCCCTAATTGCCAGTCATGCTTTTATCAAAGAAATAGCTATGGTGTGCCATTACAGTGACCTTTTCCAGGGTTTTAGTATACTTGTAGAGTCCTCATAAGTGGCTTACTATCCCCCTTGTTCTATTGACACTGACGGGCTATGCAGCTTGCCCAATGCTATGCAGGGTGACCTCTTCTCTCAGGAGGCACAGTAGGAGGAATCAAACTCCTAAAACTTTTGTCTCTGCAGCTAAGTGCCCAGCTCAGTGAGTTATCCAGCCAATCTGGTATTCTGAATTTCATTATATTAATTCATTTGCATGCATTTTTGTTGAAATGTTTGAGAGTTTGTACACAGTTACTTAAACATGAATTTTAAAAAACTCTCAAAGATAATGAATAATATGCTCCATTGATATACAAGTATGTGTGTGGCAGTAGATCATGTTATCATAGTAAACAGAACATTTACTTAAAACATATTGAAGAATAAGCTAAGAGTAATTGAATATTTGATTTGGTATAGATTTGGCTTGTGCTTGACAAACTTCTTTTAAGAGTCTTATTATAACAGGCACTTATTGGACAGGCCTAATTGAAAACTAACATTTCAACAGAAGACCCTAGTAATAAATGTCACTTTTTCTTGTACTGGACAGTTAACTGCCTAAGCACCCATTGGGTAGCACTAGATACAAATTCTCTTATTTCAGTAATACATCGAAGTCATACTGAATAATACTGAAATAATCTTATTCTGATTCGTTGTGAATAATTCAACACTGAAAGAGCATGTTTGTCTTAAAGAATAGAAGGCTGAGGGGAGATGCGTTAAAACGTTTTCCAAATATTTGAAGGGCTGTAACACAGGGTAGGAAGGACAGGATCTGTTCTCAATCAGCCCAGAGTGCAAGATGGTCAGTAATGGGCGGTGTTAAGAGAACCCAGCTTTTGGCTGAATATCAGGAAAAACTTCCTAACTGGACAGAGTCTTTTTGGGAAATCGGTGTGGTCTAAAAATGCAATAAATAAATAAATAAATAAATAAATAAATAAATAAATAAATAAAAACTGTTATAGTAGTATGGCAAGGGAACTAATTACCTTGAGGGGTGGTGAGTGCTCCAACACTGGAGGCATTCGAGAGAAATTTGGACAACCACATGGCAGATATCCTTCAATTTGTATTCCTTGTGTGGAGCAAGGACTTGATGGCCTTGTAGGTCCTTTCTAACTTAATTATTCTAGGATTCTTGTATACACACTAGGGATGTGTGTTTCATCATTTCATAAGCTTACAAAATGTTACAAAATGAAACAAAATAGCAAACAACATATTGTCAAGAAATGAAACAAAACACCATTTTTGTTTCAGAAATGAAACAATTCATCCGAGTGGTGAGAGGCCTCTTGATCCAGCCGTCTTGAGAACAGGTGGTTTATTTTTAAGATGATTGATTTGTTTTCCTTCCTTCTCCACACCTCAGCTGTTGATCTAGCTTATCTCCGATCTTTATCTGCCTACAGCTAGCCAGGAGATGAGCTCTACTGCTGCACCCTCAATCAATCAATCTTTATTTACAGTCTTTGACCAAAATATTACAGCAACTGTCTAAATTGGGAATGACAATAATAAAATAATACAAATAATACACAGGAGCAAAAAACCCAGATTAAAATTAATAATCATATAAACTACATAAATATAAATTTAAAGATATAAACACCAATACCAAAAATTTGATGTATTATATCTTCCAATGAAGAAAAGCACATCTTGAAGTCAGAGACGCTTAAAATTCCAAGGCTTAAAATTTATATATATATAATATTTTTTATTTTTTTTAAAATTAAATTTTAAAATTTCTAATAAAAAAAATTAAAAGACAAACTTTAAAAAGGCTCAAAATGAGCAGACACTATGGATCAATGGTGGACAACATCTTACGGCAAGCCATGGCTGCTGCACAAAATGCTGCTGCTCCCTGTCTCTGGGCTGAACTTTCCTTTCCCTTCTCTGCACTGGCTGTGCCCATGTCTGCAAGTTGATATATTAAACTGAATGTTTTCCTTTCCTGAATAAGTAGGACTGTGGAGGGTTTTTATGTTTTCCTTCCTTCCCTCCCCGCTGATCAGCTGTTTAGCTTATTTCTCCAATCTCTGTGCAGCAGCTAGCCATTAGGTTTCCTGCTTGTTTACAGAGAGTTCTTTGTTTGAAAGCAAATTGATTGGAATGTTTAAGGAAAGTCTTTGATTTAGGGCAGTGGTCTCCCTGTTAAATAAAAAGGGAAAGCTCCCCATTATTTATAGCCTTACAAATCATTTTGTTTCATTTTGTTTCGTGATGAAAATTCTTTTAAAAATATGTTATTAACGAAACGAAACAAAATGAAGACTGCAACAAAACAAAATGAAATGCTATATTTCCATTTTGTGCCCATCTCTAATAAACACATGCTGGATTGCATTGTATTTACATATTGTAACAATATTAGTATGTAGTCAAGGCACAAGGCACACCCAAACACTTGTACATTGGCTGTAATTAACTGTGGGAAATAATACAAAGATTATGCAAAAATTGAGAGCATTCTAGCCCATATAGCTGGATTTTAATTTTGGAACTAGAACAGAATAAACCTAAGTTTCGGGGGGGGGGATGTCACCACCTCACAGAACTAGAGAAACAGATTGATCATCAGAAGGTATGACCTGAAGGTATGACTTCAGTTCTCAGTCCCAACATACAGTTTATTTTCCTGCTTCAACTGTGTTTTTTCCTCAAGTATGGAGAAAACCGTCCTGTTCATAACTTTTCACAGCAATGAGTGAAAAATAGACTATAACTATCATCATGAAAATAAGGTTGAATTTGCATCTCCAAATAAAGTTGGTTTTGATCCTCACAGACAAGGAGGAAAAAGCTGTCACACTTGTTACTGTGGAGTGTGATGAACTGCAAACCAATCACAGATTAGGCAGACATAGTTTTATTTTGTTTTATTCCCAAATGATAGTTGTATTTGTTTATGTAAATCAGATGCTTCCATGTTCCTCACTATAGACTCTCACAGCATTGTAAGGAAATATTACTCCACTTTTCCTAACATGGATCTGTTTCTATTTAATCCTCCCTTTGATCTTTCATAGGCTCCCCTCCTTTTCTCATTTTTATTATGAACATGTTTAAGTGTTAGAGTTTGAGTGGCCATTAAAATGTCACATCTAAATATTGCCTGCAGTCACTGAGGTGACCATCTGCATATCATTCTGGATGAAATGTGACCTACCCTTGTCTCTCACCCTGAACTCCAGAGATCTGTTGGAGCTTTGCATCTTCACAGTATAAACAGATTGAGCTGTCCTTGCTTCTGGCACAATTCAGGTGCTTACTGCAAGGTTACATGCAAACATGTTGCTTATCAAATCTGTGGATAACACAAAATTGGTTGGAATAGCTAATACTGAAAACAGAATGAATTTGAACAGAGATCGGTGCAAAAATTGGGTGGAACAGCTAATACTGAAAGCAACAGAATGAAACTGAAGAGGAATGGGTGCAATATACACCTAGGGGAGAAATACACAGTTACAAGATGGCAGATATTTGGTTCAGCAATAATATAAGCAAGAAGGATCTTGGAATTGTTGTAGATCGTAAGCCGATTATGAGCCAACAGGGCAATATAGCTACATAAACAGAACGAGTCTCCAGCTCATTTGAAATACCAGTTTCCCTCTATTTGGCACTGGTTAGGCCCCATCTAGAATACAGTATCCAGTTGTGGACAACACAGATTCACCGGAACAAGTTCAGAGGATAGCAACAAGGGTGATTATGGGGTTGGACTAAAAGAACTGGAGATGCTTATTCTTAGGACAGGAACACATAGCAAATGTATGAAACCACTCATCATATACTTGAAATGATGTCAAACACATGAGGGGCAGGATCTATTCTCATTTTTATTCCAGAGTGCAAAACACATAATAATGGGATTCAGCTTCCTTGTCTGCATTGCACAGCTGTGAGTGCTGGCGTGGGTGGGCAGATGAGCAACATGTAGCATTCAGTGTTCTTTTCAACGTAACTAAAGTTAGCTTACCTACTTTCAAAAACTGAAGTACAATCACTTTTTAAAAAAAGTATAGTTCTCATAGCTAACGTTCAGTAAACACTGGAACTATAGTTTTCCATCCACACTCTGAGAGCAAGTGACTTCTGCTCTTAAGTAAACCTCAGTTCCTCCTATGAAGCACAACACACCCAGCAAAATTTTAATGTGGTTTTGCAGCTATGCCCTTAAACCTTCCCCAACCCCTGGCTCCCAAATGAACCAGGAGCAGCATTTCCTAATTTAAAAATTAACGTTTTGTATTATGGCTCGTGGTAGTTCTGGGCAATGAAAAAGGATCCCCGGATCTTTTAAGCATGCCCACTGCAACCCGGTGGTACTTTTGTATCACTATATCATAGTTATATGGATATTGGTAGGACCTCTATCACCAGTTTACCCTATCAGTGATCAACTCTTTAGAAGGGTGCCATAAATACTTGAATAAACAATTGGTGGACAGTAGGCACAGTGACTGAAAAGCAGGTCCATGAACAAAGGCTAGAAGATACATCAAGATAAGTGGATTCTCTCTTTTGTGTTTCACTGGTGAGTCACATAGCAGAGAGAAAACCAGTTAGGAACATAGATGGATTACAAAGAGCCTGAGACAGCAACCACCAGATTGCTTAAGGCTGTACATGATCCCTAAACAGCTGAGCTCATTTCTCATCATCCCCCAGCATCAGTAATTCCATCTTTCATGAATTCAACATTAAGCCTTAAGGAGTGAGAGTTACTGCTGTCTCGACACAGAACTATAACACTGAAAGAATTGAAAGTTTAGTGTTCATATGGTTTCTCTCAAATTTATCCATAGGCAGAACATTGGACTAAGGGTGGAGCAGCTATGAAGATGAAAAGGACTATCCTATCCAAAGCCCTGATGAGCTCATGTCAGCAGGCCAAAAGGGTCTGGGAAATGGCGCTTTTGTGAGGGTTTTGGTTTTTTAAAACAGTGTTATTAAAAATTCAAAAAAATCACAAGCAAAACATAAGAGATAATTTATTAATGTTATTAATTATAACAAATAAATTATTAACAAATAATACACATATCTTACAACTTAATAAAGATAAAGAAAATCAGTGCACCCATCATAAGGACCAGTAGATATGAATTTCCTTCCATATTGCTTATGATGCCCCATAACCCTTCCGAAATAGCATTATCTCTTGTTTGGGTAATCAGGCTTCGCCCTTCAATAATACAAAGTTCAAAAAAACCTTGCCATAGATCCACAAATTTACTCTCCTTTCATAATACTTTTTCAAATTGTATGCCACATGTCAACTAATCATTGACTGCTGTTTCCTACACTCCATTGTACCATTCAGTGAATTGAAAGAAGTATTTAAGTTTCTAATTCCTCACAATCACTATTGCCATTACCAAGTCACTGCTTGAAATTACCAAGTTCATAATTAACTCTTTTTTTTAACATAGTCCCAATGATCTTCATCAAAAATTAAAATGCAGTTTTGGGACACTTCTAATGTTACTATATGGCCACCATATCCATGGGGGATTGGTTCCTGCTGATAGCAAAATCCATGGATAAGAGCAAACACTCTTATCCAAGGATAATGGTGGCAGAAGGGATGGTGAGATGCCAGTATCAAAGCTTTCACCTTTGACACCACCCAAATGACAAGGAGGAGAGAAAGGTCTTTTTTCCCTTTCTCCTTGCTGCTCGGCTGCGACAAGGAGGGGGGGGGGAGAAAAAAAAACTTTATTCCCTCCTTAAAGTTGGCCAGCAGCAGTGGTGGTGGCAGCAGTGGCAAGGAGGGGAGAAACTTAAAAATAAAACTTACCACTGCCCTCCTCTTTACCGCTGCCACTGCCACCACCTCCACCACCGTGGCAGGCCAGCAAGGCACCCTCCAGAGGGGTGGGGTGGGGACACCCAGCTGGCCAACCAGCCTTTGAACTTCCCTTTTGGGTCCCAGGTGGTAGATTAGAAGTTTTCCAATCTGCCGCCTGGGACCTGAGTAGGAAATTCAAAGTCCCCACCTTACCCCTCCAGAGAGTGCCAGCCAGATGAATCCCCACTCCACCCCTCTGGAGTGTGCCTTGCTGGCCTGCTACAGTGGTGCTGGCGCTGGCGCCAAAGAGGAGGAGTTTGGTGGGCATTGGCAAGGGTGTTTTAGTTTTAATCCCCCCCCCCCATTTGCAGCACCCCCAGCTGATCAGCAACCACGGATGACTAAACCCATGGTTAGTGAATCAGTGAATAAGGGGGTCATAATGTACTTTTACAATTCTTTCATTTCTTTATAAACCAGCTTCCAGCATTTCAATATTTCTTCACATTCCTATCAGATAGTAAATACAGTAAGTACCTATGTCCTGTCTTCATCTCCAACCTACTTTGGAGTATTTAGAATCCACAACATTTAATTTCAAATGTCATCTCCAAAACAATTTATAATACTTTTCTTTTCTCCTAAGAGACGTGGAACTTTATTTTTTCAAAATACTGTACTAATCCACATGTCAGTATTTATTTTCTTAGCCAATTCTGTTTCTCATAATTAGACATGGGCACGACTCGGCGAAATTGTCATTTCCATTTTCGGTTATCGTTTCCGTTACGTAACGGAAACGGTAACGATAATTAAGCCGTCAGACCTCGAACTCGAACCGAAAAAAAATTTGGTCGGGTTTTTCATTTTTGTTTGTGACATCGCGGCAATCGCGCAATGCGAAGCACAGAAAAAGTTTTTAAAAGTTTTTTTTTAAAAAAAAACCTGACTCTCGGCCAAAAAAGCAGGCGGAAATATGCCTGCCTGAGGCTTTGCCACCTACCAGAGGGGTGGTTTCTGGGGGGTCCCCGGCCTTTCCCCCCCTCTTCTCCTGTCCTGGGCTGCTTGCACCAGGCTGGGGGGGGGGTCATCCTCATCGTCTCGCCATGCCCTGCGGTGGGGGGGGGATCCAAAATGGCGACTGCAATTTTTCTTTTGAAATTGTGGTAAAAAAACACACCAAATCACCACAGAAAGATGTGAATTTTATTTATTTTAAATGCCTGAATTTTAATAGTAGCAGCAGTGGGGGTTTTTTATAGCAATAAAATGTCGTATTGATTTTATTTTATTTTATTTTATTTTTTATTTTTTTAGTGCTGCCCATTTGGGCTGGGCATGGGATGGGACCATGCAATTTTTTTGAACCATTCCACCAATGGCATCGCCAGGTTTTTGACTGACACTTCTGGATGTCTCGGAGGGCATAAAAAGCTGAGACATCTTCCAGAAATCGCAGTCGGGTGTATGGATGTGGTTGAGGGAGGAGGGCTGGCTGCTGGTGCTGGTGTGATCCGATCGAGATTGAGGAGGGAGGCTGGAGGCTTTAGGATTTAAGTTAGGCAGGCAGGGAGGGAATTGAATTTAGAAAATAATTTCTTTGATTCCCTGCAGCTTTGTCTGCTGAAGGGAATAGCAGTTTATTCTTTATTTCTTCTCTGGCAGTTTGTGACGATTTTTTTCTGATATTGGATAAAGGGGGAGGTTCGACTGGGAGTGGGAGGTGTGGATTTATTTTAAATATATATTATATACTACCATTAATTTTCTATTTTCCCAACTTCAATTTGCTTGCACACACACACATTTGGGGTGCAAGCCAAGAACAGAACCTCTATCCTAAGTGATATCCTAACTGCCCACTCACCCGTCCGCCCGCGCCGCCACCCGCCTGCAGCCCGCGCCACCGCCCGCCCACTCACCCGCCCGCAGCCGCCGCCCACCCATGGCCCCCCGCCACCACCACCACCCACCCGCACTCCCCCCCACCGCCTGCCCCACCGCCCGCCGCCTAGGGCGCAAAAACACCTAGCACCGGCCCTGATTGCAGTACACCCCTATGCTCTGGGAAGTCAAATCGCGCTAAATAGCGGGGGAAATGACAAATGACAAATGTCAAACGAAACGACAAATTTTTGAAAAATTTCACGACAAACGGAAACAACCCGAAACGGACCCGTTCCGACAAACGAAAACTCGAAACGTCATTTTTTCTGGTTGTGCCCATGTCTACTCATAATGTTTTAAAGACCTTCTTGGTGATTTTCTACCCCTGACAATATCTTATAAATTTTCCCTCCATCTCGTTCATTGGCTTATCATTTCTGTTTTCTCCTTGAATCATAGCATGCTCACATGTTGTGAAATGGCATGTTCAACAACATCCTGACTTAATCCTTCCAAAAGGACTAACTCCAAAAATCTTCCAGGAGATATGGCAAAAATGAAACAAAGCCTTTTACCTACGTTCTTCCTAAAGAAAAGCAGGTTGTGTGTGTTTCATATGTCCAAAATGGAAGGAAAAATGCTGGCAGAGGATGTTGTGACATTCATAGTATTACTAGACACAGAGATTGCTGTGTAACTTGTGCATTTTAGGCAAGTAAGCTTAAAATATTGCATGTACTCTGTAATTTAGTGAAAGAAGAGAATGAGTCTCAAGTGAGATTTACATAGAAGGTCAAGAGCATTGGGTCTGAAGTCTGACAAGCAATAAATATTCCGGTTTCTCAACCAAGTGCTGCAACTGAGCCATTAGCATTGGTTTAATGCACAGGTATGGGTGTCCACATTTTTTCAAGAGAGTGCACACAAGTTCACATGATGCTTTCCCAACCTGACACCATCCAGGATGGACTGGTACCCTTATGTCATTGCCTTGTAATGATATACCAAGAACAGAACATGACACTCCATATGACACTCCATATGAGGACTGGTAGGTATAGCATAGAGAAGATACAATGTTTTGTTAATCCAGTCTAAGGCTAGGAATGAAAATGAAACACTAATCAAATTTTGAAAATGAATGTATTCAGTATGAGATCTGTGTCACAATTGTGTTCATACTTTCATTTTAACTTCACGGGGGTCTTTTATTTTGATTTTGATTTTTCAATTATATGCAAATGAACTAAAAGAAACCTCTTAAAAACCTATATACTGCATCTGAATAGTGCATTGGAACATATTTTGCTTTATGTGAGAGTGTATTAAAAACAAGTAGGTGATCAAAAATGCAGAGAAGTGTGCTCAAGAAATTCACAACCTAATATAAAAAGGATGGGAAGAAAATGCAGATAGAATGCCAAGATTTTTTTCAAGACTACATTAACCTTTGCCTAGGTGGATTAAAAGAAAGATAAACAAATAGGCATTGAATGTTTTCTGGGTTATTTTCTGATCCTATGGCTTTTCCCCAGCATCTTGTATGTCTTTAACCAACTGAGAATTGCAACCCTCACCCATCCCTGAACCCCAGCAGCCAGAATATGCCACTTCTGGGTGTTGGGTTCATGGCATAAATCTTTTGAAATTTCCAACTCTACTTCACCTGAGACCAAAAAATACATTTGTTGAGATAATTTATATACCTGCTGTTTTTGGTTTATAAAAACAACTAATTGTCTACAAATCAATTACCGTATTTTTCACTCTATAAGATGAACGTCCCCCCTAAAAAACAAGGGGAAATATCTGTGCATCTTATAGGGTGAATAGAGTAGTCCCCCACTACATATAAATCACAGATTTTCATTTAGAGAGAAGTTACCTGCAGGGAGCCTCTTCTGTCCCCTGCTGCAGCTGGAATTCCACTGTTCCAATCATCTCGTTTGCAAAGAGGTCTCCTCCACGGAGCCTCTGCCCTCTTAGTTTCTTAGCAGAAGGCAAATAAATATGTGAATTTGGAAAGGCATCATATAGCCTACAGGCATCACGGAGGCCCACAGTGACATTTCCCCCCCAGCCTCTCGCCACTTACCCACAATGCTACCCCCATGTTCCTTTTTTTCACGAGAAATAATCCTCTGTAAACTGTATGATATCAGTAGCCAAAAATTGCTAAAATAAGCAAGGCCCATTGTTAAGAAATGCAATCCAAGCTAAGTTCCCCTTGGGCCCTTTTTGGAACCAGTGGTCAGTTTCAAAGTCTTCAGCAGTCTCTTTAAAACAGGCAGGCTATAGTGACTCAACAGCTGCCATCACTGTTCAGTTCTGCTCCTTTGCCAGGAGTATGCCTTGAAGATGGTTCCTTCAGATAAACATGGAGGTTTGTCTTGCTTAATGTATGAGAACTGACAAGAACTTAGCTCTTGATGTGGCTGCAGACTGCCCATTAATTTATCATGCAGACTATCCCTCACCTAGCTTTTTATTAAACACAGCTCTGCTTTTAAACCTTTCACACTTTCTTTCTTTTTTCTTTTTTTTCTTTTTTTGGCTTTCTTTAATATTTTAGCAACAGCTTGCAGCTGCTTTGCTGAAGTTTTAATTTTCCAATGCTTCATGGTCTGATTAGTTAATGCTTGTTCTTCATTAAAAATTAAATGGATGTTCTTCGTAATCTCCCAGGTTAAAAAGGGGTTAACTGTATGCCTGTGTCTCTTTGCTGCTTGGCTGCAAATCCATATACAAGAAGGGAGGAGAGGGCTTTTTTTCTGCCAATGGAAAGAGCAAAAATAATTGTCTACTGCATGCAAATAACTTAACTGCATTTACCTGGATATCTCTGTATTTTTAATGTTGCCACTCTAGTTCTTAGTTAAGTGATCTCCAAATGTGTGTGCATGCGTGTGTGCATGCACAGCTCCTTAAAATGGGTCTACCTTCTGTACTTCATAATTGTCACATAACGGAGGCAAGCACTTCTGTTTGAATGGAATGAAGACACATACATGATGGGTGATTGTATAAGGGAAGTAAATATGTAAATTTGGATAGGCAATATACAGCCTACAGGCATCGTGGAGGCTCACAGTGGCATTTTTTCCAGCCTCTAGCCACTCCACAACTGATTTGGGTACAGGGGACCAGGAAAAAAAGCCAATTTAAAATCAAATAGCTTGTTTTGAGGTATCAAGAGTCAGATGATGCTGATTGGTATTACCTGCAGCAAGGGAGGGAGTGTGAATCCTTTTGAGTATTCTGGACTACTAATATAATTCTCCATTCTCAGAAGGTAAGCATCTTGTCTTATCTACTAGGGATGCTTGCTTGTTTCCTCCCCATAGACAAAAAGAAGACATTGCCATTTGTTTTTGTTCTCACTCACAAGGAGGTGAGATATTTGACAAGAATTAGTCTTTGACTAGAATCTCTCATATTTGCAGCACTTATTTTTGCACAAATAACAATAATGGCACAAAGCTCTGCTTGCTGCTGCTTGGGTGGATATTTAAACATCTGAAGCATGTATTGGGTTGTTTGCATCTTTTTGACTAGTTGGCCAGCTCTTCTCCATTTGCTGTGTGTTTGCACATAAGTCTACCCTCATAAAACAAAAGCACTAATTTTACACCAAAGTATATCGATAAAATTGACTGGGGGGTGTTAACAGACATCACATTGCACCCCTACTAAAACAGCTCCACTGGCTTCCAATCAGTTATCAGGCACAATTCAAAGTGTTGGTTTTAACCTACAAACTCAAAGCACTAAATGGCCTGGGTCCAAGCTACATCAAAATGGAAACTCTTTCTGTTCTGAACTCGTGTCTGGACCAGATAATGGACTGGATGAGGGTTAATAAATTGAAACTCAATCCAGACAAGACAGAAGGGCTGTTAGTGGGTGCTTCACCGGATAGGTTACAGGGCCACTTCCATGTCCTGGCCTAAGGGACAGTGTCCATAGCTTGGGGGTGGTCCTGGACCCCGGTCTAACTCTGGAAGCCCAGGTGGATTCAGTAGCCAGGAGTGCCTTTCTCCAGCTGCAGAAAACATATCAGCTGCACCCCTACCTGGACGAACGGAGCCTCAATTACAGTTACGCAGGAGTGGCAGGGCCGCCAAGGAACACATCACACCAGAGACCTTGGGGTAGTGGGCGGCATGCAAGCTATATAAATAAATAAAATAAATAAACCTGGCTTGGTTGCTAAGGTCATCAGGAGAGGCCTTTCTCTCCATCTCACCACATTCACGTGTCTCATAAGAACACATGAAAAGGCCTTCTCTGTTGCTACTCCCAGACTTTGGATCTCCCTCCCGCTGGAGGCCAGGACTGCCCCATCTCTGCTGTTTTTCCGGAAGCAGGCACGCTTTCCCTGAATGACCTATTATGTGACTTTTAGATGAATTACTATGCATGAACACCAGTATTTTCCATGTTAGTTTCCATCCCTCATAATTGATTTTTTTTGTCTTTTCACATGCTCTTTGTAGCTTTGTTACCTTCTAATGTTGTAAGCTGCCTCTTCTAATTCCCTGTTCTTAACCTGAATATGTCTTAAATGTTCTGGACTGTATATTGTCCCTCATTATTGTAAGCCACCTCGGGGTAAAAATATTCCAAAAAAAGTGGGGTAAAAAAAAAAATTCAAAATAAATCAAAACAAATGAATTGTGTCCCCATTATGCCAAAGGCATGGGATTTCAGAGGGGTGGAAAAATTCTCGTTGTGGTCCCTCATCATGTCTAGACACCCTAAATCAGTCGGAATGAGCAATATAGTGATTATTCTTCACAACCTTCTTTGTTATTTTTAATTTTCTTTTAATAGTGCAGTGCCAAGTGAAAAGAGAGTTCTGAAATCTTCTTGCCCACAGAAACAGGGATAGGCCAGTTGGCGTTGTGCCTTAGTCATTTCTGTTCTTGACAGAACATGCCCTTGGTAACCTTCATGCTGCTATGTGGGGGGAAGCATTCATAGCTGATAACCTACTCTGACAGACACTGTCTAAAGAAAGGTTCAAAATGTCACCTTGCCAAGAAAAGGGGGAACAAATTTCACAAGCCCCGGTGAATAAATGATTGAGATGTGTTAAGTGATTATTCTCTTTTACAAGTACAAATTTTCTGGCTGGTAGTATAAACTTGAGATGTGTCTCTTTTCTCATAATCTTTATCATTGTCATAGTGATTTTTTTTTCAGACTTCACATCCCAGTCAACAGGTCATATAAGGCGGGGATCGACCTAGCATAGTCTGAAACTGAGCAGTTGTGCAAAGGTGTGGTTGTAAACAGTTTCAACAAAAATGGGGGGGGGGACCACAAACTACTGAATAAATGCTGCTGGTAAGGTTCTGATACTCAACTTCACCTCCCATAATTCCTTTGACACTATGTTTTCTGCTTCTTTGGCAAATGAGTCTTTATTTCCAGGACATTAAGAGTTCCCTACTCTGCTTTCTCTTCAGATTTCTAGTGTGTTAGATAGAGTGACAAACAAGGACTTTGGAGAACAGTGTTAGAATCCCCACTTGGCCAAGAAAACTGGCCCGAAGATTGGAACTGATAAAACCGTTCCTTAAATATCTCACTTACCATGAAAGCATGATTAGGGTCACTATTGGTTGGTTACAATTTGAAGGCATAACACACACACACAAGATTTCTAAACAGAAGGTGGACTGGTGCCACAGAACTGACCACACCATGTTGAAATGAAACTTGTATATGTGATCAGCTGCTGAAATGGAGATGTGGCATTTGGCCGGGGTCTAAAGATAAAATTCATGATTAAACTGTCCAGAAAATGTCTTGCCTTTGTCCTGGGTCAAATTTTATCATCACAGTATCTTATTGTGGAAAGTAAATTGCACTAAAGGAGGGCCATTGAATAGGTGAAAAATTGGTGATACAACCCCTCCCTAAATTCCATTGACTCAAATGGGCCTACTCTAGTTGTAACTATGCTGAGCCAAGTATCAGCAGTAGTATCAATGGAACTTAAGCAGAGGTTGATTCACCAAATACCCACTGATTCAGCTGGCCTACTCAAATTATGACTGCTTACACTAAGCAACTGGATTTCAGACAGGGTCCCGAAGTTTGTTCAAGGCCTTGCCACCAAAGTGGCCTCATATCTGTATTTGCCCTTGTTGTAGAATGCAAAAGTTTTGTTTGCAGCCCAAGAGAAATCCCATACCCTCTTTTCCAAGAGGGAAATATTGCTTTTGTGAAACAAACAGGAAACATTCCACCTTGTGAATACTGTAGTTTCACACTTAATGGTGTCCACAGTGTGTTTTATTTATACAGCTTTCTTGAGAAACCTTTGATCCCAACCAATAGCCTCACCCCCCCCTCCACAGAGATTACACACCCATCCACCCACACAGACTCTTTTAATGGATAGATAGTTAAAATGCAAAACAACTCAATCTTTCAAAACTTTTGAATATAATGAGCAAAATAAGAAGTCTGTGCACAATAATGCCTTCATTATATTTTATTTTGTTAATGTCACTGGAGTAAAGGAAAGGAGTTAAAACTGCTTTCCAAGCTGGATCCAGACTACAAGTCCCCTAATTGTCTTTCCCTCCTATTAGACATTACAGAATCATTCTAGACTCGCGAAAATGTCTCCTACACCTCCGCTGCAATTATGTTGTCAAGTTGAGACGTAGCTGAGCCTCTTTCGGAAACTGGAGAACAAGCTGGTCCTGGCCTACTTGGCAGGTGTTGTTTTTCAGTTACAGCAGTTCAGATGTACTGTTTGTACTACAACAGCTTAGTGCAGCCCATAAAATCAGGGCGAGGGTCTCTAAATGCCAGGCTTAAGGTTTTGGTTTTAACATGCAAAGCCTTAAACATTTGAGGGGCCTCAGTACTTGTCAGAACTGTCTTCTGCCAGGTTCAGCTGCCCATTTCAGTCAGTCCTCACAGACCTCATTGCCTTTGTGTGTCAACACTCAAACAGGCCCAGAAAACAGTAACCAGAAACTAGGCTTTTTTTTTTTTTTTTTGCAATAGCAGCGTTTTGTGGAACACTGTCCCACAGAAGGCACGACAGGTGCTTTCTCTTTGTACACTTAATATTTAATGTCTATAGCAATTATATAATTTATGTTTTACATTGTTGTTGTATACCACCTAGATTAGAGATTGGCTAGGTGGGCAGTATATGAATGAATGAATGAACATCAGTAAAATACTGTAATAGGAGAACTAATGCCATGAGACAAGGTATTTATGTCTACCTCAAAGGCAGATCTATTCTTCCATTCTTCAGCTACCCGCCCATCCCAAATTAAAATGAAGAAGCATTTTTCCAAACATCTGTGAATCCTGAAGAAACACCAGCAGATCTCAAGGTCATGATCTTTGGGACTTTAGGGAGAATCTTTCCCTAAGATTGTCCACCTGAGTTTTTAGGTGCCCACCCCAAGATAATCTAGGGAAACTATCATCAGGAATCATGCCTTGTTGGTGGTGGCTGCAACATTACCCACATATATACTGCAGGTCCTCCTCCCTCTTGACCTTTTGAAAACAGGTTAAAAACATATTGTTCAAACAAGCCTTTGAAGATATCTTACCCTTGTAGCATCTTTATCAGCCCATTTATTAAGATGATTTTGATTTCAATTTGTTGTCCAGGGTTCTTTCATTTTTTTGTGGTGTTAGTGGCTCATGATTCTCTATTTATGTTTTGTGGGTAGCATTTTGTCGTGTTTTGATTATTGTTAACCTCCCAGAGGATTGATTTGGCAGGATATAAATGTAAAATGAGTGAATAAATAAAATAAATAATTATGATGTGCTTTTGTACTTCCCCCAGCGCTTTAGGGGTGTGTAGAAGAACAGGATACATTGTAGCTTTGTCAGTACACTCTGTGGAACTATGGAATGTCCAGTGGAAGACTTGATGTTGGCTGCTCCAAGAGCTGTTGATGTTGTTGGTTACTAGGGGGAAATTACCCAATGTATTTATTAATTGCACTGTGGTGCTGCTAACATGAGCAAAGAAGAAAGCAGCTTGAGGACAGTGAATAGACGAGAGCTTAGAAAAGGGGTGCCCAAACTTTTTGTAAGGAGGGCCAGATTTGGTGGCTGAGAATGTGTCAGGGGCCAGTTGCTCCCCAACCCTGCCACCCCACTGCAAGCTTCACCCACTTTCTTTAAAAAACATGGGGTGAAGGAGGGGGAGGGAGGGGCAGGCCAGCCAGCCGCGGGCCACTCAGAATGGCCTGACGGGCCGGATTTGGGGCCCCGGGCTGGACTGGCTTAGAACATTTACATATGTACGCATTAATACTTGGAAACATTAATGATCAACCGTTTTTGACCCACAACTAACAGAAACCCTTAGTCGGGACACCGACTACTCATGAAGGCTGGTGGATTCTGGGCTGTTGCCTTTCATACACCACGATTCCAAGTTCTGCTTCATCTAGTCTTCTCACCCTCCCAAGGTGCATGCATGTGCACAATCTGAATTATTCCACCAGCATGGATCTTTTGAGCTATCTGTGTAGAGCTGTTGTCTAGAGCTGTTTACAAGGTTCAGCACACAGTGAAGCCTGTCTGAAAATAATCCACAAGGGATGGACAAGATGTGTTGCTGAGTAACGATGGTCTTTAGGTAAAGGTCAGGTGAACCCTTGGGGACCTTTGCAGGCAGTTGCTTAAGACAAAGCCTTGACTGGCTTTGGAGTCTTTAGGGAAACATTCACAGTGTATCACATAAGCAAGAGTATGTGAGGGTTTATTTTCTGGGAAAGTGGGCACAAAACTCTTCCGATTTGTTCCACCATGCACACTCAGAAAAAGGCTGCACAATTCATTCAAAACATAGTTTGCAGTACTCTAAAAAATAAAGGATGCCTGTCTTCATTTAAGGTGAACAGCCTGCTTGTCAAGCTGTTCTGGATGAGGTTCTTCCTGCTACATTTATTTCAATGGCCATGATACAGCCTGTGAAATGTTAGGATCTGTACTCCTAAATTCACATTGCCACATACGTTCAGCAGCAACTTCTCAGCTGCGAAAGAACCATGCCATCCCTCTAGATTAACAAGGTTTCATGAAGACTGATTCCACACACACACCCCAGTCAAAAAGCAAAGTCATTATTTGCATTTAAGGAAAGCAAGCACACTTGGTTCTTATTTTATGGATTGGAAAAGTTACTTTTTTGGACTACAGATATTAGAGTTCTCAAGCTGTCAGAGAGCTGCAGTTGAAATATTAATTTCCCCGGGCTTTGGTCAAAACTGCGTACTTAGAACATTCTGGAAGAAATATGACCCATTAATAAAATCTGTGTTTTTATGAACTCTGAAGATAACATGTATGGAAAAGAATGACATTTCTTTAAGACATTCGAGGACAACTTTCAAAATCGATCCAACAGGAACAATTCAACTTGAAAGATGTGAATGTGGGGTCAAATAAAGCCAACAAATGTATCCAACCAACTAAATAGAGACTGAGCGCATGGCTCATAAAAGTGTCTCTTTGAATCCCTGCAAATTCAGTTATACTTATGCTACAGGACCCTGGACCAACTTGCAATGCTCTTATATGCTTGAATATATCACTAGAAGGCCATCATAGTGATGAAAATAAATAAACAAATAAATAAATCATTTATCATAGGAAAATAAAAGTATTGGTGGAGCACAAATTGGCACTATCTTTCCATTTTTCTTGGCGCAGACTCACCCCTGCCCTTCCTCCTACCTGCTTGCAGGATAAGAACTATTTTATGATCATCTGGAGAGTGACAACATGCATCTACAGGGACCTGTCTAGTATGTAATAATTGTGATGTGTTGCAGAAGAGGCTAAACCCTAAGGAATGACAAGTGCCGAACCCAAAATAGATGTGGTCACTTTACATGCTGAAGATGCAGTTGCTGCAGAAAGGCTTGCTATGTTTAGCATTTAAAGCTAAGATGGAATGATAGCTTTCAGAGTAAACAAGCCATAAAGGACATAGAGTCATTTCCCTATAATTTTTTTTGATGAAAATAAATGTGGATAGTCCTCTGAGCTGCACTCATACCTGCCTAGACACAACATTTTTTCTGATTAATGGGAATGAACTAATCTTTCCATCATAAACTATGAACTGTTGACATGAACTCAGAGCTAGGGAGTTCACAGGAGCATTTGGGAGCCTAAACCAAAAGATCCCTCCACTCCCCAAAGCAGATTTAGGACAAAAAAATGTTGGAAGAAATGATTGCAGACGTTGGCATCATCACTTACAAAATCTGAGCCCTTCTTTGGGAAGAGTAATGGATCTGATGCCCTCCTGGATTGCTGATTCTATTAACCTTTGAGGGGAATAGCCCTGTTTATAGCCTAATTCAAAATCTATACTTTTAATCTGCAGTTAAAAGAAGTAATTGCTTCAATCAATTCTGCTTTTCATTGTTAATGCCCAGAGACAACTGCACTGTGTTACCCGTGTACTTTCTCTATGATGTAAGCTTGAAAGAATTAGACTACAACTCTAAGCAAAAGTATGGACAAATTTCATGTCCATATGGAGCTGCACCAGACTCCTCTTTTAATGTGTTGTTGGGCTACACTTTGTTTTCTCTTCTGAACATGCTGCTGCTGCTAACATGGGCATGGGGGTCATGTACCTCCTTTTCCAGCAAAACCATGTTTAGTGGAGAATCCCCAGAGCATTACTTTTCTCAGAACCATTGCATGTGGATTCTTCAGCTCTCTTGACCATATGTAAAAAGAAGCAATCTACTATCACAACTATGGTAGCTAAGGAGTTGGAGAGGTAATACTCACAATCCCATCTTCAATAACTGTGCCAGCTTTGCACAATAATCAGAATATTAAATGTGGGTTATTAAATGTGGGTTACTAAATGTGGGTTATTAAATAGATAGATAGATAGATAGATAGATAGATAGATAGATAGATAGATAGATAGATAGATAGATAGACAGACAGACAGACAGACATATCTCTTTCACTATCTGGGACTACAATATCCTTCCTTTTGTGACCTAAATCCTAAACCATGGCAAAGAACCCATTTTATCAAAATGCTGCAAACTTGATCAATCTAGCAGCAACCAACTCACCTTTGTCTGCCACTTCAAAACCAATGTCCAAAACAACAGAAAGATTATTGAGAAATTCCAAAGCCACCTTCATGCAAGCCCTCTCTTTCCCTTTTCACTCTGTCTCCGTGGCCAAGACAATTTGCTTGCCTCACATAAAGGCACCCGACTCTACAAACTTCATGGGGCCATTAGTTCAAGGGCAGGTGGCAATGTGGAGAAATAGAAAACTTGAAATAAGGTGATAGGCTGAGGTGTGTGTGTCCATGTTGATATTTCATTCTCCTTTGGACAATGCCTATTGCTAAGGAGACATTTTAAGAGCAATAGAAAAATCTTCACTTTTCAGTCATATTTCCAGTTCTTAGACCTATCTCAACCTTCCATCAAACTCTCTGGAACATAATTTTTAAGCAACCACATTGGCCCGGCAGAGCAATTAGTTTAAGCAGCCTTGTTTTACAGAACGATTTCCTGCCTCTTCAGTCCAACACTCCTCCCACCGTCCGTGAAAACTGATACTTGACAGAAATTTCCAAAGCTGGAATAAAGGAAGGTTTTGTAGTGAGAAAAACAGAGTGAGGGGGGGGGGAGATAGCTCAAGAATTGGCTAACTTGGATCAGGGCACACATACTATATTTTTGAATGTACAGGAAACGGCAGGCTCCTACACCCTCATCAAACGCACATGTATGGTGATTTATATCAAAGGTAGTGCTGCATTCACACAGGGACTGCTTATTTTGGTAAAGGAGGGGATTAAAATCTGCAGCTCACACCCTTTCCCCCTGTGTAAAAAATATGAAATGAACGAAAAGCTGTCTACTTATTTGAGCTGATATATGAGCTCGAACACAACACTCTTATTTGCTCCTCACTGAAAGAGGACATTCATCTTTCCCCCAGGTTTTTTAAGCTGCCAAGGAGTCAAGAGGACAAACGTTCCTTGCCCTACATTCTAGAAATACTCCCTTCGCACTGCAAAGACCATACCATTGGTGCCCTAATGACCACTTTCTATAGAACTGGCTTGAGCATAGTCTGTGTGAGCTGAACCATTGATATAAATGTCTTTTTTTTGTAGGAGGAATGCTTTATTTCACATATTTTGGACCACAAAGTTTTTTTTTTTTTTGGATTTCATTTTTGTGTGCTTGACTCTTCCACAGTCTATGGATTCAAGAGCATTGGGGCTCCTATGATTCAAAATGGCAAAGTGCTTCATCCCAAATGTCAACATCAGCCCCACCACCCCAGCCTGAACCACAAGCTGTTGGCATTTGGGGAGGTGGTTATAACCAAGTTATTTCTTTTTGTAAGTCTTCAAACAATTTGCATCAGATTCCCCCCCAAAATAAAAATAAATTAAAAATGCAACTGTCTTAAGCAGGGCTGTAAGAAATTTCTGCAATGATATATTTCTGAGAATGTGCTTCCCCTTTTCTCTTTCTCTTTCCCTTACTACTTCATAGTATCAGCGTAGTATGTCTTCATCTTTAAAGTATTGTGGGTTTTTAAAAACAAGTCTAAATAAAGTTTTGATAGAATTTTGTTGGGTGCATCAGCGCTGTCAAACACTTCCATCTTCATTATCTCTCTCCCCACCACTAGGCTCCCAAGTGTCACATAATATAATGCTGGGAACATTTATAGGGGTGTGTAAGGGCAAATACCTAATTTTCTATAAACATGGGTCACATTTCTGGTTAAGGTGGGGTAAGCAGCTGCCATTGAGACCCCCTCTATTGTACAATGCTGTAGAAGAGTGTTTGCCAACCATAGGTGACCCAGATGTTCTTGGACTGCAATGCCCGGAAGTTTTCACCACTATCTGTGCTGGCCAGGATTTCTAGCAGTTGTAATCCAGGAACATCTGGGTTAGCCAAGGTTAGAAGCCACTGCTCTAGAATGCCATTGGCTCCTTCACATTGTGGAGAATTCAAGATGGTGGTCAAGCTGAGAAGGCTGTTTTTGTTGGCTTTAAAGCAAAACAACTGATGGTGATCTCTACCTCTATGGAATTGTTGAAGAACTGAAGAATCTTCACACATCCATTCCACTGCCCACAAATAAAAGGGAGGATTTCAAAAAGCCATTTTAATGTGCTATGTGTGTCTCAAAAGCTTCAGTCAAACAAGAATACTGTGAACAGACAATTGACTAATACTAACATGTGACTCCCTTGAGAAGACGGACTACTGTTACAGACTACTGGCTTATTTTGTGCACAATTCAAAGTGATGTTTATTAGCTATAAAGCTTTTACAGCTTGTGACAAGGCTATCTCATAAAATATATGTTCCTGTATAGTTGCTTACAAGCTGAGCATCATTTGTAATCCCAAGTAGACTTGACCCATTGAATCAGAATTCTTTCAAACAACCCATGGGATTTATATAAGTTTTGATTTTGTATTCAGTAATTCATTTCAATAGGTTGACTCTGGCTGAGGCTGTCAGTTGGGTCACACATCTCAAACTCTAAGCTTCCCTTGTCAGTCTTTCTTTTGGTTCCACCACAATCAGTGATAGAGATGGGCACGACTTGAAAAAAATTTTTTTCGAGTTGTCGTTAGTCGTGCCGGTCCCGTTTCGGGTCGTCTCCGTTTTTCGCGAAAATTTGCAAAAATTAGTCAGTTTGTTTTTCATTTTTTCGTTGTCGTTAGTACTGGTTTTTTGGGGGGGGGAGCGGGCTCCTGGAGGCACCTCTCTGGGGTGGGTGCCTCCTCTGTCCCGCTATAAGGGAAAGTGGGCTCCTGGAGGCACCCGTGGGTGCCTCCTATCCTCACCCACTAGGAAGGGGAAGCAGGCTCCAAGAGACCCCTCAACATGGGGGTCTCCCCTCCTCACCTGCTGCTGCTGCAAAATGCTATGCAATAGCCATATGGATATTGCATAACATAATGTGCAGACAGTGACTGTGAAGACTAGTGGATGGCACTGAACCCAGAGCCATAGTGAGATGCCTAACTAAGGCTCTCGCACCACCATGTCTCACACAGAAGGGAATTGTACTTGCTGCGTGTAGTGCAATGCAAGCAAGTAGATCTGGCTTAGGGTTAAGGTGGGTTAGTGCAAGGGCTAGGGTTAGGCTAGTGACGGGTAAGGTTACGGTGGGCTAGTGGGTTGCACCTCTGGGTGCCTCTCTGACCCACTAAGAAGACAGTCTGTGACGTATGGGTACGGAGTCAAGGGTTAGGGTTAGGGTTGGGGGGCTAGGGCAGGTTTTAGGGGGCTTTTTGGCACATCCCAGAAGTCTCCATGGCCAAGTGGCCATGCGATTGGTGGGATGGCTCCAAAAATTTGCATGGTCGTCCACTCCCACATGGCTGGCCACTCGGCCAGCCCATCATTGCGCAGGTGTAAAAAAAATAAAAAAAAAAATAAAATTAATAGAGGACAGAGGAGGAGAGGAGAGACATTTTGTTGCAAGAAAAAACCCACTGCTACTGTGAAAAATCTGGCAGTTTATAAATTTTCACGTGTTTCTGTTGTGCTTGTGTGTTTTTGGACCACGATTTCAAAAGCAATATTGCGTTCGCCACCCCATTTTGGATCCCCCGCCCGCACCGCATGGCATGGCGAAATGGCGACTCGAGTCCGGCTGCCCAGGACGGGGGGGAGGCGGGAACCCCCCCCTCCAGAAACCACCCCTCTGGTAGGTGCCCTGCGCCCTTAGTCAAGCAGGCATTTTTCCGCCTGCTTTTTTGGCCCGGGAATGGGTGGGGGGAGAGTTTAAAAGTTTTTTCCTGTGCCGTCTGTGCCGCTTGCTTGCGCTTTAATTGCGGCGGCCGGCGGCCGGCGAGACTGGGCTTTTTGCTGGCTGGCTGCGAGCCTGCGGCGAGTCCCACAGAGCAGCCCACTAGGACGGGGGATGGGGGGGAGGCCGGGGACCTCCAGAAACAACCCCTCTGGTAGGTGCCCTGAGGCACGGCAGGCATTTTCCCGCCTGCTTTTTGGCCGGGAACCGGGTTTTTTTAACTTTTAAAAACTTTTTTTCTGTGCCGCGTGGCATCGCGCAATCGCGCGATGCAAGGAACGAGCACGACAAATCAGACCAAAATTGTTCGTTCGTCGGTTCGAGCTCGAAGTCTGGCGGAGTAATTCCCGTTACCGTTTCCGTAGAGTAACGGAAACGAGTAACAGAAACGGAAATGGGAATACTGCTAAGTCGTGCCCATCTCTAATCAGTGAGAGGATTCAGAAGAACTATCGTTCTGCTCACCATAGGCAGGCTTTTGGTGTTTAAACGAGGTTGCTGCTGAAGAAGTTTTATCAAGGTAAAGGATGTTTGCTTCACTTTATTCTATTATGTCTCTTAAACTAATTTGTGTTTAAATTGTAATGTTGGTCATCTTAGCTGCCCTTTTTGGTGCATCTACATATACAACATATGCATGCATAGATTTCTGCAGAGCTGTAGTGTTACATTTCACATTTAGGAAATGGTACCTTCAAGCCTGGTGTAGTCCGGCATGGGGGATCTTTGCCCCCCCAATCAAAGAAGCTCATCACGGCAGCGGTAGCATCCATTTTGTGGGCGGAATCTATATAAGGAATATGTCTGTGAAGATTCTCAGTCATCCAGGTGAGTTTATCTGGAAGTTGAGTCATGGCTACTGGACCTCTTTTTCTTGAGAGACAGAAACGTTTCACTGCTCATCCAAACAGCTGCATCATGACTTAACTTCCAGATCTATATAATGGACTGCCCCAACTTGCACCAGGTCTTTGCACCAGTGCCGCGGAGACCCCTCCCGCCCACCCACAGGTTGATAATGAGATTAACTGGTTGCTTTGGGGCCAGATGGGAATTTTTGACTGCCACCTGATTGGCCGTTGGGTGGCAGTCGAAACAACTTGTAAATAGAGCAGCTGTATCTAAAATAAAAAAATAAAAAAAATAAAAAATTGCAAGTAGAGCAGATTGCATCTAAAATTTGTAAGGCAGTAGTTAAAACACCAATGCTTTCCCACTCTTAAGTAGAAATGCTCGTATGTAGAGCTGCTCATAAGTAGAGATACCACCGTATATCGAAAAAAGAAAGCACTTGAAATTCAGATTTTTGTAATCAAAATGTATGGAATATCTCAGCACAGCAATGCATAGAGACTTTCATTCTCTTTAAAAAATTCCACCTCAAGTTATAAAATCTAGTGAAACGAATGATGGTAATTGCAAAGCTGATTTAGAAATTGGCTTGAGCTAGGAAAAATCGACGCTATTGGTGCTCTCTTCTTCCTCCTCTCTCTCTCCCTCTCTCTCTTCCTCTCTCTGTCCCACATTGCAACCTTTATTTGTTCACAGACTCTTTTGGGGAGGGCTTTTAGAGAAAGCTCTTTCCTAACCACTGAGATGTCATGTAGAGATATGTTTCTATAAACTCTTTGACTCCTTTTGACACTTCCATGGCCTGTGGCAAAGTGCAATTATCTACTTCAAGAGATAGCATCTCCAGATGACAAAACCGGAGCTGAACATTTGGCCCAGTACTGAACATGTTCCTATGCCACCATGTGGATATCAGGGCAGGCAATCTTGAGCTGCTGTGCAGCAGTGAGGTGCTGCCATTGTGGGGACTGGTAATAGAATACAGCACATTACACCTCCAGGTCACAAGTTCAAGACCAGCCACCAATGATAGTAACTCAAAGCTATTTCTTTTGATGGCCTATGAGATACAAGTTGGTGGTCTCAGTTCATTTAGGAGTGCCAGATGTTCTTTCTCTTTCTGTCTCCCTCTCCATATGCATGTACATAGGACATCTGGCAATCTCTCCTTCTGTGAGAAAGAAAGAGAGAGAGAAGGAAGGAAGGAAGGAGGAAGAAAAATGAAAGAGAATCTTTCCTGTTGAAGGGAGTTCCCACCCTTAAAGAATCGTGTAAAATGAACATCTCAGCTACCTAGGTCACCACAGCATGCCAAATATCTCTTTAAAATGTTGTTTGAAATGTCATTTGATTTTAGGAATATGCAAATGTTATTTATTTATTTATTTATTTATTTATTTATTTATTTATTTATTGTAATTTAAGACCCCAATAGTGTTCCTGTCCCATCAAGTTCCTCATCACCTTGTGACATTGTTCTTTTTTTTTCTTTTCACAAGGAAATGTGTGCATATTTTAGTAAGCACTTTCCTTAATGGCCATATTTTCTGCATTTGTCTTAAATGGGTGCCATAGATCTGCATTTCTGTTTTCAAAGCCACATGCCTACAACACTTTATAGTAATTCAGCCTGGACATCATGAAAGCATGGAAGACTTAGGGGAGTTCTGCTATCTCTTAGATTCAGTTGGTGGGTCCCCTGTTAAATGTCACCTTGGCCACCACCACCACCTAAGGTTCCAAAAGCAGCATTTGGCCTCCCTGAACTGCCTCCCTGAACTGAGAACCTGGTCTTTCATGGGAGTTAAACATCATGGAAAGCCGGGGGGGGGGATCTCCATTGAAAATGACAAACTTTCCTGCTGGCGATAATTCGGTTTTATTTGGATGAACATATAGGTTGTTCCTGTAGCCATATCAAAGCTATCTCAAGACACTTTTGCAGGATTTTTACAGCTTCATTAGGAAGACCAAATGGGAAAGTAAGACAGAATCATTTTAAAGATGGGGATAAATTTTAAAAAAACCAAATATTTGATAAAATACCACTGATTAATATTTGTCCCTTCATATTTGTCAGGTCCAGAGACCTCAAAATATGCAAAGGGAGAAATATTTCCCTTTTCTGTTCATTCACATTATTGATTCTTTAAGCAATGGGATGACATTTCATGGTGTTTGTGTTGCTGTTGCTGGAGTCATCTTGGAAAGGTTGTCTGCCCTATTTCCCATTCTCCTAAGAAAAAGCAGGCTACCCTTTTCCAAGATGGTAGTAGCAGCCAGGGCCGGTGCTAGGTTTTTTTGTGCCCTAGGCGAGGGGTGGGGAAGTGGGGTGGGTGGGGCGGGGCAGGGGGCGGGGAGTGGGTGGACGAGGGGTGGCAGCGGGGGGATGGCAGGGGGCGGCAATGGGTGGGGGCAGGGGCGATGGGCTCGGTGGGCAGCGATGGACGGACGGCAACGGGTGGGTGGCTGGCGGTGGGGGCCAGACGGTGGTGGCAGTGGTGGCGGGGGCGGCGGTGGGGGCGGTGGCAGGCTGGCCAGCACCCTCTTTCCATTTTGGCACCCTAGGCAACTGCCTAGTTCGCCTTAATGGACGCGCCGACCCTGGTGGCAGCTGTACTTGAGGCAAAGGAAAGCTACCGTTGCCATCTCTGCAAAAAGGTGGCCCAGTTTGCCTTAAGCTGTATAGTACAGATGTTAAAACATGGAAAACAATGTAAAATGTCTGTCAAGATTCTCAGCCATCCAGGTGAGGTTATCATTTCTTGTGAAATCAAAACATTTCACTATTCATACAAGCAGCTACATCAATCTGAGGAAAGCTAGTGGCCCTCCCTGACCCTCTCTCGGACCACCTACTTTCTCTGTCTAATATGTGTACATCCTCATCTTTGAATGAATGCCTTTTGTCCTCCAAATGAAGGTATCCTTCTGATTCTGTGCCTGAGCTGTTGCGCCCCCTGTGTTGGGCCATCCTCCTGTTTAGTGGCTCATTGGTTTCTCCAATGTAGAGGTCTGCACATTCAAAAACACTTCTCAAAGTAGAAGTGGGCTCCTCTAACTGACCTCTATGTCTTAGTGGGGGGCCATCCAAGGAGGCAGAGGAGGGGAGTGTGCTGGGGAGACAGGTAGGCAACTGCACATTGCCCAGGGAACAGGCATGCATGCCAAGGAACTGGGAGAGGGGAGTACACAGCACCCACATAACCTGTCTGGGTGCAGTGCCAAACTGGGCTGAATCGACAAACTGCGATTCAGGCCCACCTCCTGTGACCAAGCATTACAGGAATAGCAGATAATCTCCAGAGATCTAGGGGACCACACATGCCCTTTAAAGAAATTTGGATGACTAAGCCTGTTCCTGCAAACCACTGATCAGAAATTTGTTTCTTAAAATATATGATTCTTTTGTGTTTTTCCTTGAAAAAGCATCATAAAAATGGTCTGTGTGTATGTCTCTGTGTTTTATTTTCTGAAAAAATCCCCTTTCACTTGAAAAGGCTTTGCAATAATTTCCCTAAGACCGTTGCACTGATTTATCCTTCATTTTGAATTTTTCTTTATTTATTTACTAGCCATTCTGTTTGTGCACTACAAGTGAGGTAACCAATTCCCTATTAAAAGTCATATAAGGTTGTAATTGAATACATCTTGCAGAAATACATCTTGCAAACAATTTCCCCCAGAGTGACTGTTCATATTTGTTATGGTTTTTAGCAGAGTTTTATTTACAAAGAATAACTTGGCAAAATAACAATATAACATAAACAGCTTTCTTCAGCATTCCTTCTTGAAGTCACAGAGTTCTTCAGCAGAGACATGTAGCAGCATGGATCATCATCAGGAGATTGAGATGAAGTGATCAAGTGTTACCCACACTTGCTAACCAGTAACCACTATATACTCAGTTGATTACACATTTCAGTCAGCTGATCCCTGACTGTTTTACTACAGTTACAAACTCTTAAGCAACTTACTTACAATTTGTTAGTTACTTTACTGTTATACCCTAACAATATTCAAATTTTTAAAATTTCTGTCTATAAATACTTTCTCCTTGAAAAATGCATTAATAGTGTGAGCATGAAGTACTGAGTCAAATATGCCAACATATTCTGTTGCAAAAACACATTTTATATGTGTGCATATTACAGTGTACAAGGGTTTAAACATATGTAACAAAACATTCTCTGGAAACACTGCACTAGTCATCATAATGGCTGTTTGGATTTGGATTATTTACAACATGGAATTCTGTGGCATCAGGAATCACCATATTATGTGACATAAAATATTTCCTGTGTTCAGAGCTTAGAACATAACATTTTTAAAAAGGGTTCAAAAAAAACACTGTAAAGGATACCAGGCAAGGTGTGTTTTGTCAGTTTGTTTTATTTATATGCAGTACATATACAAAAATCTAGATGAGATTCAGATGAAGGAGGAGTGAAAAGAAGGTGGAAGAAACAGTTTTTAAATATGTGCAGTTGATAGCACATTACTGAAAAAACATAAAACTGATTTGAAGTGACTACTGAGAAAGTTTAAAGAGGAAATCCCAATATTAAAAAGACAAAAATACTGACTAGGGTCAAAAGACATAAATCTAATTTTGTCTATGAAGAAAGAGGAGTAAAATTTTGCTACTCCTCGACTTAATCATCAATCCAAAAGGAGAATGAAAATTTGAAGTCATGCATGAAGGAACTAGAAAAATATCCCTACGCATAAGGATGCACTAGGATCAGATCATATATATTATGATAAAGTAGGACCCCAGTATCTGCTGGGGATTGGTTCCAGGCCTTCCCATGGATAATAAAAACCATGGATAAGAGAGAATGCCAACCTCCCCCAACTGCTGTTTTGCAACAGTAGCTTGCTTTACAGCTGATGTTTGTGACATTAGCTTGGTTTGTAGCTCCTGAATAATTTATTTAATTTTTTCTTCTGCCAACCATTGATAACTGAGTGGTAAATGAATTAGTGGATACAGGGGTCCTACTGTACTTCCAATTCCTACATGTGGGTGTGAAGACACGATCAATGAAGAAAGTTGACAGGTGGGGCTGGAGTCGGTTCTTTCAAAATGTGGTGTCGAAGGAATGCTTTATTATATTGTGAAACACAGAGATAGGTCCGTTCTGGATCAAATAAAGCCTGAATCCCCACCAAAAGCTAAAATGGCTAAAGGTGTAACTATGCTAGAAATATGATTTGATTCTCAGCCTGTGTTACATTTGAAATTCATGCCTGATGTGAGGTTAGTCAAATTTCAGCCCACAGTCCCCTTCTTACCTTCCTTCTTCTGGTTTTACCTCTGGTGATATTTTTATGATTTGCTCTGAAGCCACTTTCTCATTTAAAGTTTCAGTCTTCTACAATCTTCCTTTAAACATCTTCTATAGAAGAATAAAAAGGAAAGCTCCTTAATAGTCCAAGAGTATTTAACATCCAAAGTCTGAACAGTACTCTTGCAAAATATGTCCTTCTCATGTCAGATTAATTTCATAACAAGGAATATCATCTTCCCCTTCACATGTTACTCTTTTCCCTTATTTTTTCATGGCCACCTGGCCTGAACATCATGCCCCAACTACCCATGTCACTGAAACCCCCCCTACAGATATAGCCCCCATCTTTCCAATAATGTTTCACAGCTCTTGCCCTGCTTGGAAGAGGTCACAAGCCCCCTTTGGCAGGCCACGGCCGCAGATGCCATAGAGAACTTCCCCCTACAGCAGGCATGTCCAAAGTCTGTCCCGGAGGCCAAATGCAGCCCGATTTAAAATTTTGAGTGGCCCTCAGCCTCTTCTCTGTGCTGGCTCAGCCTGTCACTCATCTCCGCTGGCCGGCCCTGCCCCTTGCTGGCTAGAGACATCAGCTTGCAGTTTTATGGTTTGCCTGCCTTCCCTGCCTACCCATTCCTGGCTCTGTTGCTGCAGCGTCTTCCCCACCTCCTTGCGATGGAGGGCAGCATATGTGAGCAGTGGTGCATCTTGGGTGTGCATGGGCTGATTCCTGGGCACTGCAACAGCCGCTGGGCCTTGGGCACCTTGAAACCGGAGCATTTGTGGCTGTTGCAGATGCTCACAGACCATGCCCTTTCTGTGTGAATGGTTGTCCCCCACACATTTTCACCTCGCCAAATCTGGCCCTCCTTGCAAAAAGTTTGGACACCCCTGCTCTACAGGCACCCTCAGCCAATCGCAGCCTCTGGTCCCATTGAGTGACATCCCCTCCAGCCTATCAAGCTGTAACTCTCTTCCCCCCTTCCTCCCCCTCCCCTTCCAGACCCAGGCCGTTTCTGCCTTTTTCTTCACTGGCTCATGGCAACCCCTGTGAAATGGTCATTCAACCACCAAAGGGGTCCCAACCCCCAGGTTGGGAACCACTGCTCTAAATTGAGGCTACCACTCTCTGGACATAACATGAGAAGGCTGGGGGCACTGAAAAAGAGAATAATCCTGGAGAAAGTTGAAGACCACAGAAATGTAGGAAAACATGTGAGATGCAGGAAGCTGAACTAGATGGGCCTTTGGCCTGATCCAGCATGTTCTTATGCTCTTATGACTTAGCATACTGTATCATTCATTAACTCAATAAAGGAAGCTACAACCTTTAAGTTGAAAAATCTGTGTAGGGCCATTAATTGTAAGTCCATTGTAAGTAGTCTGTAATGATGGTAACAGCAACACAAGAGAGGCTTTATTGTTCATTTTGCAGCAATAGGAACAGGAATAGTAGCAACTTCAATTATATTTTTTGTATTTGTTTTAGTAATATAGAATACAATTTATCTGCTAATCTGAGTCGAATTCTACTTGACTGGGTACGTGAATTTCTGCACAGAAGTTAGTACCAGAAAAACAGCCCTACCTCAAATGTGTTTGAACTATTTTCATGCTTTATTCATGATGATTTATCTTTCCTGCTTGCTCCCTGGTGGCATTTGACTCACAATAAACCAACCTTTTGATTGTGAGTGCATTCTGCGCTACAAAACTACAGCAGCATTTTCTCTGGGGTTTTCAATTAGGAAAAGGTTTAAAAACAGCTTCCTGTGTTATAAGGGGAGAAGGGAGCACTCCCTTAGCAAATGTGTATTTCCCAAACATGTGTTTTGCAGGTAACGGTAATGTGTTATAGGGCAGAGTATATTTGCAGTGGTGCTGTCAGAACGGGCCTCTAGGGGCTGGAGATCCAGGGTACAGATTGAACAGAAGGGCCCCCCAAATGCTTACCACATTTTGAAGGAAATGAGGTAATATACATTAGCTTCTATAGAGGGGCTTCCATTTAAGTCCATTAAGGTCAGAGTCTCAATTGCATTGCTGGGCATTTGCAGGGGTAGTCTAACAAGCAAGAGGTGCTCAAACTTTCTTCTACGAGCTGATTGCCCATCACAACCTTTCCCCTGAGCTCTTTTTAGGCTAAACTAAGCTTTCAGGGAGCTCAAAGAGGAAGGAAACTAAGATAAATGGAGGGGAGTTTGGACAGAGTAAATGAGCAAAGAGCTAAGCAACCCTCCTGGCTCCCTCTTTTGCTGTTCGGCCCTCTTCCTGTACATCTACCCTTCTAGTAAGCAAAACTTCACTTGCTTAAGCCATATGTTATTTTTTGCTCTAAGGGCAACACAAAATTAGTTTTAATTAGTGATCCTGTGTACTTCTGGAGTTGTGTGCTGTTTTTGTACTATCGTTTATTTATTATTTCTTTATTAAGTGTTTGCCTGCCCATTGAGTGGGGAGTCATTACTCTGGGTGGCTACAGTCTTGCAAAACCACTCTTGTCTTGGAAAAGCATCTTTTCTCCTCCAGTTCTTCACTCTGTCAGCAAGAAATCATTCCTCCACTTTCACTGGCTTTTTTGTGCAAAAATTTTTCTTTAGTGCTATTCTATCAGGTTTGATCATTGCAGAACCAGGAACATATTTTCAAGAAGGTATCTTTTGTGTTACTTATTACTTCCATGTAGCCATGATGCCACGTTTGTACATTTGCTCTGAATACTGATATAATCCATTGTGTGGTCCGTTATTTGTGCCTTGATTTTTTTTGCATTGCCAAGCTAAAAGAAAGACAGAAAATACTCTCTCATTCCCTCTAGTGGCCAGTTCTGATACTGGTCATCTCAGTGTCTCCAGAACAACATGAAAACAATGCTGAAGAATACCTTCCTTTATCACTTAGGCTTAGGATTTATAAGAGAATGACCTACCACCTAAAATTATTGTCAAAATATCTGCCAAAGCACATTCACATTTACAGTACTTTTAAAATGACATTTGAAAGCAAACAGAAAACATGTTTGGACCTAAACAGTAGCATTAAGTTAACTGTAAGACAACATTTACTGTAAGTATTTAACTATTGATTACATTACCCACAATTCCTAAAATGTGTGTGTGTTGTGTCAAAACAGTCATTACCGACTCTTCATGATTCCATATCCATGGAGTCTTCTTGGCAGGAATACTGGAGTGGTTTGCCAGTTCCTACTCCAGGCGCTTACAGCACCTGGTATTCCCTGGGGGTCTCCCATCCAAGTACTAACCAGGGCCGACCCTGCTTAGCTTCCGAAATCAGGCGAGATCCGATGTGCTAGGCAGCAAAATAGCCAGTTACTAATTACCTTACTTGTAACAGATAACTTCCCACCTTTGAGCAACCTCAGCACAAAGGAATATCTGGAAATTATTACCAAACTGTATTACTGAGAAGATGATTGAAAACACATAAATTAATGAAAAACCCTGCGGTTTTTAGGCCTATCCTATAGAAGAGCTATTCTCAATAGGGACCATATGAAGGGGGGCCACATGCTGAAAAGAGTTATGCGCACGGTAAGGTTTATTATACAACGTATGCAGTCTTGCTTGGTCTCTATTTCTTTCATGTTGTGCTCATGTCCGTGGCTCAAAGAAAAGACTGGGAATGGCTGCTATAGAGAAACAAATTGTTGTGTAATAAGGCCGCTATTGCACTTCAAATAGCAACCACTTTTTGTTTTGAATCGCCTTCTGCCCTCCTCCGGTCACGTGGTCGCTGCAGTGATTCAGCATTCTGCACTTGGCATTTTCTCATGAACTGGTTTCCCCGTCCGCACTTTGCTAAACTGCTTTTTGTTCTGATTTTGTCCGTCATTTCCCCATCATTTGCTTCTATTTCAGAATATATATATATATATATATATATATATATATATATATATATATATATATATATATATATATATATATATATATATATATATATATATATATATATATATGCATGTTAGGGTGGATTCGGGTTTCTTCCCGTGTAGAAATCTGGTTGTTTTGGCGACGTTTCGACGAGGTCTCACTCGTCATCTTCAGGCTGGTGTTCTGGCTTCTTTCTTCTTGAAGCAAAGCGTGATCTCAGTTGAAGTCCTTCTATAAATACTGCTGGGGGTGTGTGGTTTGCTTGCTCTGTTGCTGATTGTAGGTTCGTTTGTTCTTTTGTGATCTGCTGTGTGGCTGAGGCGATCGTTAAGGGCTTAACTGCTGGTGGGTTAGATGGCTGTTTAGAGACATCATGTGTGGGTGAGGTGCTGGATGTGTGTCTATTAGCCTTTTGTTTCTTAACGACCTTGGTGATGGGTGTTCTGGCAGCATCCTGGGCTTTGGTGGAGTGGGGTCCTGTGTCTTGTGAATTCATTTTGGTCTGGCTGCGTGTCTGTGGTCTCCCAATGTTTTTTTGGCGTGTGTAAGTGTGCTCCATGTGGTGGCTGGAGTGGGGAGTAGCGGTAGATGGTGCAGTCGTGGTTTTGTTATTGGATGGTGGTTTCGTTTCATCTGTGGGAAGGGTCTGGGTTTGTGTTTGGTGTGGATGGAAGGTGGTGGCATCTTGTGTCCTTTTGGACCTGGTGTCAGTCTTTGTGACAGAGGCTCGTCTGTTGACCAGGGCTAGTTTCCAGATGTCAGGCAAGCGGGAGGTGTCATCACGTTTATTCATGTTGTTTGGGTGTTTCTCTATTTCAATGGCTTCCATGATTATTCGACTGTTGAGGTGTTCAGTTTTGGAGATGAGTTTGGTTCTTTTAAAATCAATTTCATGACCTGTTGTTTTTATGTGTTGGAAGAGAGAGGAAGATTTTTCTTCTTTTTTGACTGCGTTCTTGTGTTCTGCGATGCGTGCGCTTATTCTCCTGTTTGTCTGTCCGATGTATGTGGCTGGGCAGACTTTGCATGGTATTTCGTAGACTCCTTGGTTTTCTAGCTCAATCTTGTCTTTGGGGTTTCTTAAAATGTTGGCTATTTTTTGTTCGGTGCAAAAGGCTGTCTTGATATTGTGTTTGTGGAGGATTTTGCTTATTTTGTCTGTGGTGCCTTTGATGTAAGGGAGGAGGGCAGTGCCGTTGTTCTCTTCTGTTTCTTGGTTCTTGGGGGGTGTTTCTTTTTGGATTAGTTTGGTGATGGTGTTTTTTTGGAATCCGTTCGCAATTAAAGCATTCGAGAGAGTGTGTAATTCAGTTTTTAGGTGGTCTTTGTCAGCGAGGCGTTTGGTTCTGGAGATGAGGGTTTTTGCTACGGAGTTGATCTGTGCAGGGTGGTGGTGTGATTGTGCATTTAAGTAGCGGTTTGTATGTGTTTTTTTCCGGTAGATGGTATGTCCTAAGGAGCCGTCGGGTTTTTTGTAGATTAGGACGTCCAGGAAGGGAAGTTGGTTGTTGGCTTCTATTTCCATAGTGAATTGTATTTTGGGGTGTAGGCTGTTGAGATGTGTGAGGAAGTTGTTCAGTTTGTCTTTCCCGTGTGGCCAGATAACAAAGGTGTCGTCAACATATCTGAGCCAGAGTTTGGGTTTATGTTCGGACTTCTGTAACGCGTTGGTTTCAAAGTGTTCCATATATAGGTTTGCGATGACCGGTGAGAGGGGTGATCCCATGGGTGCTCCTTCTATCTGTTTGTATCTTTGTCCATTGTGGATGAAGTATGTGTTGGTTAGGCAGTGGTTGGTCAGATCTAGGATGTGCTTGGGGGGGTTGTATTTGTTGTGGATAGCTGTCAAGGCTTCTTGAATGGGCACTTGTGTGAAGAGCGAAACAACATCGAAGCTCACGAGTAGGTCATTGGGTTGTAGGTCTTGTTTCTTTATAATTTCTATGAAGTGGAACGAGTTTTGTACGTATGAAGAGATGGATTCTGCATAGGGCTGGAGTTGTTTGGCAAGAAATTTGGCGAGGTTTTGTAGGGGTGAGCCTATGGAGCTGACTATGGGTCTGAGAGGTGTTCCTTCTTTGTGAATCTTGGGGAGGCCGTAGAGCTTGGGGCATCTGGATGATTTCTCTCTGGGGATGATGCTTGGCTTGATTTCTTCACTTAAGGGTGAGGCTTTTATTTTGGCTTTGGTGGTTTTTTCCAGGTAGGTGGTGGGGTCTGTGTTCAAAGGTATGTAAGCAGGGTCTTGTAGTAGGTTGGATAGTTTGGCTTGGTAGTCAGATGTGTTCATCACCACTGTGGCATTGCCTTTGTCTGCTGGGAGAATGATTAGGGTTGTTTCGCTCTTCACACAAGTGCCCATTCAAGAAGCCTTGACAGCTATCCACAACAAATACAACCCCCCCAAGCACATCCTAGATCTGACCAACCACTGCCTAACCAACACATACTTCATCCACAATGGACAAAGATACAAACAGATAGAAGGAGCACCCATGGGATCACCCCTCTCACCGGTCATCGCAAACCTATATATGGAACACTTTGAAACCAACGCGTTACAGAAGTCCGAACATAAACCCAAACTCTGGCTCAGATATGTTGACGACACCTTTGTTATCTGGCCACACGGGAAAGACAAACTGAACAACTTCCTCACACATCTCAACAGCCTACACCCCAAAATACAATTCACTATGGAAATAGAAGCCAACAACCAACTTCCCTTCCTGGACGTCCTAATCTACAAAAAACCCGACGGCTCCTTAGGACATACCATCTACCGGAAAAAAACACATACAAACCGCTACTTAAATGCACAATCACACCACCACCCTGCACAGATCAACTCCGTAGCAAAAACCCTCATCTCCAGAACCAAACGCCTCGCTGACAAAGACCACCTAAAAACTGAATTACACACTCTCTCGAATGCTTTAATTGCGAACGGATTCCAAAAAAACACCATCACCAAACTAATCCAAAAAGAAACACCCCCCAAGAACCAAGAAACAGAAGAGAACAACGGCACTGCCCTCCTCCCTTACATCAAAGGCACCACAGACAAAATAAGCAAAATCCTCCACAAACACAATATCAAGACAGCCTTTTGCACCGAACAAAAAATAGCCAACATTTTAAGAAACCCCAAAGACAAGATTGAGCTAGAAAACCAAGGAGTCTACGAAATACCATGCAAGTCTGCCCAGCCACATACATCGGACAGACAAACAGGAGAATAAGCGCACGCATCGCAGAACACAAGAACGCAGTCAAAAAAGAAGAAAAATCTTCCTCTCTCTTCCAACACATAAAAACAACAGGTCATGAAATTGATTTTAAAAGAACCAAACTCATCTCCAAAACTGAACACCTCAACAGTCGAATAATCATGGAAGCCATTGAAATAGAGAAACACCCAAACAACATGAATAAACGTGATGACACCTCCCGCTTGCCTGACATCTGGAAACTAGCCCTGGTCAACAGACGAGCCTCTGTCACAAAGACTGACACCAGGTCCAAAAGGACACAAGATGCCACCACCTTCCATCCACACCAAACACAAACCCAGACCCTTCCCACAGATGAAACGAAACCACCATCCAATAACAAAACCACGACTGCACCATCTACCGCTACTCCCCACTCCAGCCACCACATGGAGCACACTTACACACGCCAAAAAAACATTGGGAGACCACAGACACGCAGCCAGACCAAAATGAATTCACAAAACACAGGACCCCACTCCACCAAAGCCCAGGATGCTGCCAGAACACCCATCACCAAGGTCGTTAAGAAACAAAAGGCTAATAGACACACATCCAGCACCTCACCCACACATGATGTCTCTAAACAGCCATCTAACCCACCAGCAGTTAAGCCCTTAACGATCGCCTCAGCCACACAGCAGATCACAAAAGAACAAACGAACCTACAATCAGCAACAGAGCAAGCAAACCACACACCCCCAGCAGTATTTATAGAAGGACTTCAACTGAGATCACGCTTTGCTTCAAGAAGAAAGAAGCCAGAACACCAGCCTGAAGATGACGAGTGAGACCTCGTCGAAACGTTGCCAAAACAACCAGATTTCTACACGGGAAGAAACCCGAATCCACCCTAACATGCATACCTATACCCGTGAAAATCTACGAAAACAAATATCCGACCTCTACGGGGAGGAAACCTTCCAGCTGACCAGAACCTACGAGAAACTAGAAGTCCGAAGAGCCACCATCTTATGTGACATTGCATTCCTACGCAACTGCCGAGATAAAAATGTGATCCCCACAAGCTTCCAACTGAAATTCCACTCAAAAAACCCATCCAGCGAAAGGATCCTGAAAAGAACAGAACTAGCCCTAATCAGAAACGAACTACACAAGAAAAGATACCTACTAGATCAAACCAACAAAGACCTACTCACTCTCCACCTCAAACTCAGCAACAAAATCCACCCAACACTCTGGAACAAATCCAAGCAACTCGCCGCCTGGAGAGCTGAAACAGAGACCTCCCACAAGACAGACACACACACCAACAAACTCCACAAACTGGAAAAACGCCAGAAGCCCAACCCCCCACAGCAGCCCATGAAACAAACAGTTCACAACATATCAGACAGGACACTCACCATCGCAGAGACCAAAGTCCTGTCCAAAGGATTCAACTTTGCAGTCGCCCCCAGACACATCCCCACTGAAAACATCATATGCGGAGTGGAAGCCAGCCTAACCAAAATCAACCCAGATGAAGCCAACAAAATCAGACTCGAAGTCACCAATATCCTCTGCTCCAGCAAACCACCCAGAAGCAATTTACACAAAGAAGAACAAAAAGCCCTCACCAACCTGAGGAAAGACAACAACATAATCATTCTCCCAGCAGACAAAGGCAATGCCACAGTGGTGATGAACACATCTGACTACCAAGCCAAACTATCCAACCTACTACAAGACCCTGCTTACATACCTTTGAACACAGACCCCACCACCTACCTGGAAAAAACCACCAAAGCCAAAATAAAAGCCTCACCCTTAAGTGAAGAAATCAAGCCAAGCATCATCCCCAGAGAGAAATCATCCAGATGCCCCAAGCTCTACGGCCTCCCCAAGATTCACAAAGAAGGAACACCTCTCAGACCCATAGTCAGCTCCATAGGCTCACCCCTACAAAACCTCGCCAAATTTCTTGCCAAACAACTCCAGCCCTATGCAGAATCCATCTCTTCATACGTACAAAACTCGTTCCACTTCATAGAAATTATAAAGAAACAAGACCTACAACCCAATGACCTACTCGTGAGCTTCGATGTTGTTTCGCTCTTCACACAAGTGCCCATTCAAGAAGCCTTGACAGCTATCCACAACAAATACAACCCCCCCAAGCACATCCTAGATCTGACCAACCACTGCCTAACCAACACATACTTCATCCACAATGGACAAAGATACAAACAGATAGAAGGAGCACCCATGGGATCACCCCTCTCACCGGTCATCGCAAACCTATATATGGAACACTTTGAAACCAACGCGTTACAGAAGTCCGAACATAAACCCAAACTCTGGCTCAGATATGTTGACGACACCTTTGTTATCTGGCCACACGGGAAAGACAAACTGAACAACTTCCTCACACATCTCAACAGCCTACACCCCAAAATACAATTCACTATGGAAATAGAAGCCAACAACCAACTTCCCTTCCTGGACGTCCTAATCTACAAAAAACCCGACGGCTCCTTAGGACATACCATCTACCGGAAAAAAACACATACAAACCGCTACTTAAATGCACAATCACACCACCACCCTGCACAGATCAACTCCGTAGCAAAAACCCTCATCTCCAGAACCAAACGCCTCGCTGACAAAGACCACCTAAAAACTGAATTACACACTCTCTCGAATGCTTTAATTGCGAACGGATTCCAAAAAAAACACCATCACCAAACTAATCCAAAAAGAAACACCCCCCAAGAACCAAGAAACAGAAGAGAACAACGGCACTGCCCTCCTCCCTTACATCAAAGGCACCACAGACAAAATAAGCAAAATCCTCCACAAACACAATATCAAGACAGCCTTTTGCACCGAACAAAAAATAGCCAACATTTTAAGAAACCCCAAAGACAAGATTGAGCTAGAAAACCAAGGAGTCTACGAAATACCATGCAAAGTCTGCCCAGCCACATACATCGGACAGACAAACAGGAGAATAAGCGCACGCATCGCAGAACACAAGAACGCAGTCAAAAAAGAAGAAAAATCTTCCTCTCTCTTCCAACACATAAAAACAACAGGTCATGAAATTGATTTTAAAAGAACCAAACTCATCTCCAAAACTGAACACCTCAACAGTCGAATAATCATGGAAGCCATTGAAATAGAGAAACACCCAAACAACATGAATAAACGTGATGACACCTCCCGCTTGCCTGACATCTGGAAACTAGCCCTGGTCAACAGACGAGCCTCTGTCACAAAGACTGACACCAGGTCCAAAAGGACACAAGATGCCACCACCTTCCATCCACACCAAACACAAACCCAGACCCTTCCCACAGATGAAACGAAACCACCATCCAATAACAAAACCACGACTGCACCATCTACCGCTACTCCCCACTCCAGCCACCACATGGAGCACACTTACACACGCCAAAAAAACATTGGGAGACCACAGACACGCAGCCAGACCAAAATGAATTCACAAAACACAGGACCCCACTCCACCAAAGCCCAGGATGCTGCCAGAACACCCATCACCAAGGTCGTTAAGAAACAAAAGGCTAATAGACACACATCCAGCACCTCACCCACACATGATGTCTCTAAACAGCCATCTAACCCACCAGCAGTTAAGCCCTTAACGATCGCCTCAGCCACACAGCAGATCACAAAAGAACAAACGAACCTACAATCAGCAACAGAGCAAGCAAACCACACACCCCCAGCAGTATTTATAGAAGGACTTCAACTGAGATCACGCTTTGCTTCAAGAAGAAAGAAGCCAGAACACCAGCCTGAAGATGACGAGTGAGACCTCGTCGAAACGTCGCCAAAACAACCAGATTTCTACACGGGAAGAAACCCGAATCCACCCTAACATGCATACCTATACCCGTGAAAATCTACGAAAACATATATATATATATATATATATATATATATATATATATATATATATATATATATATATATATATATATATATATATATATATATATATATATATATATATATATATATATATATATATATATATATGGGAACGTCATGCTGTTGTTCTTCCATTCTAAGTAATGTACCTAATTTTCCGCTTTTCCGACGGCAGGATAAAGCATACAGAGGGGGAAACCCAGAAAAAAAACGGTGCATGGTGTCCGCAGTTTCAGCCAAATCGCTTCAGATAGCGGTCTAGAAATCGGGTTTTTTTAAAAAAACCACCCCTGGTGGCCGTCGCAAGAAAAACTGACACAGCAACCAAAAAGGGGCGTGGCCAAGGGGGCACTGTGGAAAAAGTGATTGGAAATGTGGTAGTTGATTTTTAAGACAATTTCACTTTAAGCAAAAGGTGTTTCAAAACCTAAGTGCGGTAGGGCTCTAAAGATGTCTTGCAGCTGAGATACAACCCCCCCCGCACACACACACAATGCTCAGTTCCTTATTCCATGCCCATTTCTTCACCAGCATTCTCTATTCTGCAAAAAATAGCTGTGGAATGATGCTGGATTTTTGAGTATGTGTGAATGAGTGAGAAAGTGAACCCCTTAGGGTTCTTATTTTCATTCCCCTTTACATGTACTTTAAAATAGCAATGTTGCCACACACTTGAATTCGAATATTTCACGTAGTTGGGTTAGGACGGCTGGTAGGAGGCAGGTTAGACTAAGCAGATGGTACCCCTTTGTCTTTAAGCAAGTTGTTGAGATTCCATTGTAATTCTGGAGGCTATGAAATGCAATTAAATTAATGCTGTAAAAACACAGCATGTCTTTCTAAAAAGCAAAATAAAGTGTGGCCTTTTTCTCACCTACTTAAGGCATTATCTGTAATAAAACTAATATGTTATGATGCACAATTTTTAAACATATGTTCAGCAGTAAAGATGCTTTCCAAGTGATATTTGAGCCATAAGGGATGAAGAGATAATAGCTCTGATTTGAAGACAATGTGTGAGCTTCTGGATTCAGTTCGTTCTATGCATTCTTCTCGTGTTTGCACAAAGCTTCTGTTCTACCGGTATTTATTTGGGGAGGATTCCGGGACACAATTTAAAAATAAAATAAAATTTTAGGAAAAAAACATCTTTTAAAAATGCTTTGTGACCCAACCTCTCACTATTAGCAATCTTTAGCCCAGACAGCTGTTTAAAAGGTTCCCATAATAAAGTCTTAACGAGGACAAATCTCATGTAGGCCTGGCCAATTACTGTGTTAATTTTACAATGTGAAATGTTAGCAGCTCCCTTTAAAAGAATTGGCACTATTAATGAAATATCATGTAGCTGAAAGTGACTTTTAAAAAGCAAATACCCTAGGGAAGCAAGTGATTTCTTTTTAAAAAATTAAAGAATTAAAAATGCAGACTGGCTCAGTTCATAATACCATTTATTTGGAAGCAAAGTATGTGTAGTTTGTTTTAAAACAGCGGAATTTTTAAAAAGTAACTGGTATATATAGTTATATTGAGAAAGGTATCATTTTCCCAACATCTTACAAAATGAAAATGGGGTTTCTTCTTTCAAGAGCTGATAAACCATACTTTCCCCCCATGCAGAAAACACAGCTGAAAATGGCAGGCAGCAACCTGAAGGATTATTTGATGTTCATGTTTATCCCATACAATTATGCAAATGCAAGCAGATCTATCCTGCATAACTACCCTGATCCCATCTGATGCTGTCTCATAACTAAAGCAAAGCTTTACTTGGATGAGAGACCACTGGCGAACCCCAGATACAGAAGGGAAAGAATTCTGCCTGAAAGTCTGGAGAGATGCTACCACTCAGTACTGTACTAAGCTTGATGAACCAGTCAATCTACCGAAGTTCCCTACTTTGTACCATTTTTAGGGCTTAGTCTCCTTGTCTCCTTCGTGTAGAAACAGCACTGTCATGTGAACATATCTCACCATAAGGAATGTGGCTGTCTTGTGGATGGGGATGGTGGTGCCCTACCTTTTCTGCTGGGGATAATGACACAACAGTCTAAGTCAGTGTTGGTGAACCTATGGCACAGGTGCCAAAGGTGGCACTCGGAGCCCTTTCTGTGGGCACCCAACATGGCCCCTTCACAGCTACCTGTATTCAGGTTAAAATGCTGTATTGGCACTTTGTGAAAAATTAGTGGGTTTTGAATTCCAGTTTGGGCACTCGATCTCTAAAAGGTTCACCATCCCTGTTCTAAGTCCACTAACCCTAGTGGAGGACAAAGAGAGAGGGGGAGATGGAATAGGGTGTGGTCACTAACGTAATTTTGGCTTATTTGCAGCCAGGGATGCCTCCTTCCTTTTGCAATGATCCTATTCGTGATTCCTACCTTGATTCCACCCTACCTTGATCCCATTCTCTTGACATTTGAGCCAGGATTAGGCCCTCCTTTGGCCTTTCTTTACAACAAAGCAGTTACAGAGATGCTTTAGAAAAAGGCATGGCCAACTATCAATTTCAATTTACTTTTCGATTTATTTCAGATTCTACCGGAGCATCATGGCTAATCACTCATGATGGCCAGTCACATGGGGGCAGGGGAGAAGAACTGGAAGAGAGGAGGGGAGGTTCACCTGCTTTATCTGTTCTAAAGCCTGGAAGAATCTGTCATAATACAAGAAGGATGGCAGAAATCCACTTGAGAGGCAGGTCTTTTATAGATGCTGTCTCTTCCAATGGTCCCAAGTTGCAGTTGACCAAAGTTTTCCATTCTCTAAGCTTCCGTTCTGGCATGAACTGCATCAGAGACCTCTATGGGCCTGCAGCCCAACCCAAGCTGGTGTGTCTAGGTTCAGTTCATAAAATGCACTGCACATGCCATAGTGGGCTGGCTTCAGTGGGATGCAACAACATCACAAATGACAGGGAGTTGAATCATGGCTACTGGACTTCTTTTTTGAGAGATAGAAACGTTTCGCTGTTCATCCAAACAGCTTCATCGGTCTGAATACAGCTAGTGCAAGAGACCTTCTTATAGTCAGCTTGACCGCTTGTCCCCTGGTCTGATTGGCTCATAAGATGAACAAAGCCTGAATAGGCTCGTTAGGGAGACATTAGTGTCCATGGCCTTAAGGTAAACAATGGCCTAAGGTGCTGAAACCCATCAAGAATGGGTCGTTAGCTGTGACCTGGTGGTGAAGGCTCCTTGATTTGCCTGGGTACTTTGGAAAGTACAGCCTGATAAGTAGCAGATAGACTATGCCGGAGCCCCCCACCTCTGTTGAGGGAGGGATTTTCAATGCTGACATGAATGGCTTCCCTTACTCCTCTCTCAAACCACCTCTCTTCTTTGTCTAATATGTGTACATCCTCATCTTTGAAAGAGTGGCCTTTTCCCTTCAAATGGAGGTGTACTGCTGATTCTGGTCCTGAGCTGTTACCTCTCCTATGTTGGGCCATTCTTCTGTTTAATGGCTGTTTAGTTTCTCCAATGTAGAGGTCTGAACACTGCAGTCCAATGCAGTGAAGAGTGTTCAGAGGTGGTGGGCTCCGGCATAGTCTATCTGCTACTTATCAGGCTGTAGTTTCCAAAGTACCCAGGCAAATCAAGGAGCCTTCACCACCAGGTCACAGCTAACGACCCATTCTTGATGGGTTTCAGCACCTTAGGCCATTGTTTACCTTAAGGCCATGGACACTAATGTCTCCCTAACGAGCTTATTCAGGCTTTGTTCATCTTATGAGCCAATCAGACCAGGGGACAAGAGGTCAAGCTGATTATAAGAAGGTCTCTTGCACTAGCTGTATTCAGACCGATGAAGCTGTTTGGATGAACAGCGAAACGTTTCTATCTCTCAAAAAAGAAGTCCAGTAGCCATGACTCAACTCCCAGTTAAACGAACCTGGATGACTAATCTTCACAGACGTATCACAAATGACAGAATGGAAAACCCTTTGGAAATTACTAGGAAATTCAGGTTCATGGGGTGCTGTGGGAACAGAAAGAAGGGGAACAATTGCTGTCGTCACCCTGTCAATTTTTGAATGCACTTTGGCTCGATTGTGTCAATCATAGGGGTGGAGGGGAAGAAAGAAGAAAAATATTTCTTGGTGAGAACCTAGAGAAATTTGGTCAGACTCCCTTTTAAGTGGAATCTTTGGGAGCTATCAGATTAAAAGAGACTGGAAGCAGACTACACAAGAATGTATACAGTTCAAAGGGAGTGAAGGTTCTGTTTAATTAATTAACCTACAGAAAGCATCCTACTATTGTCCGGTCCCCCTTTAATGTACAGCTGAGGATGTAGCAGAGCGTGGTCTTTAACAATAACACCATATCCTATTTCAGATTTCTTCCTTGTTATGGTTGGCAAAGGAGTTGGCTTCCATGTCCCCGGGCTCTCAAGATGATCACACAGTAGAAATATCTGCAGTAGAAAGTAACAATGGAAAGTGGTCTGCAGCATCTATCTGACTAAAGACGGAGTTATTTGTTAGGATGAGGATGGGACTGCAGTCAAAAGCAGTAGCTGCACAATAAATCATCTCCCTTCTTAGGGAGAGCCTTGGCTCACGGCAATATTCAGTTTTGCTGCATTGTGCAGACGTTGGTTTTGAGGGACACCTGGAAGTTAAGTCATGGCTACTGGACTTCTTTTTTGAGAGATAGAAGTGTTTCGCTGCTCATCCAAACAGCTTCATCAGCTAGTGGGAGTCCTCCATCTTATAGTCAGTCAGCTTTGACCTCTTGTCACTCTGGTCTGAATTAGGCTCATAAGATAAACAATGGCCTGAATAGGCTCGTTAGGAAGACAATAGTATCCATAGCCTTAAGGTGAACAATGGCCTAAGGTGCTGAAACCTATCAAGAATGGGTCGTTAGCTTGGCCTTGGTGGTGAAGGCTTTTTGATTTGTCTGGGTACTTTGGAAAGCACAACCTGATAAGTAGCAGATAGACTATGCTTGAGGCTGCCATCTCTGTGGAGGGAGGGGGTTTCGATGCTCACATGAATGGCTTCCCTTACTCCTCTCTCAAACCACTTCTCTTCTTTGCCTAATATGTGTACATCCTCATCTTTGAAAGAGTGCCCTTTGTCCTTCAAATGGAGGCGTACTGCTGATTCTGGTCCTGAGCTGTCACCCCTCCTATTTATTTATTTATTTATTTATTTATTTATTTATTTATTTATTTTATGGCTTATATACTGCCCTTCTTCCAGAGAGGAACTCCGGGTGGTTCAGACCTTTACATTGGAGAAACTAAACACCCATTAAACAGAAGGATGGCACAACGTAGGAGGGGTAACAGCTCAGGAAGTCCAGTAGCCATGACTCAACTTCCAGATAAACTCACCTGGATGACTGAGAATCTTCACAGACGTTTTGAGGGACAGTTTTGGTGAATGTGCCTGCTACATGGGTAGAATTGTGCTCAGTGTCCTGATTATAAATGGACTAGATTCCTAAAGTCTCTTCTTGTAGCTCTATTGAAATGAAATGAAATTGAAAGAAAATCCTCACCCTCATCCTCATATAACTGCAGAGGTGAAAGGGATCCTATGGGGGATTGAACTCTCAACCTCTGGCTCTGCATCCAAATGCCTGAATCACTGAGCCGTCCAGCAATTCATTTTGATGTGCTCCCCACCCATGCTTATTTAAACATTGCATGAGGTTCTCCTAGACCTGATAGTTTTAGGAGGTACTGCAGGTAAAACTGTACTCACGACCTGGGGTTCAATCACAGATAGCAGGCTCATGGTTGACTCAGCCTTCCATCCTTCTGAGGTCAGTAAAATGAGGACTCAGCTTGAAATTTGTAGCCTGAATACTTTAATTAAACTGCAAACCGCCCAGAGACTACTTGAAGTGGTATGGGGCGGTATATAAGCAGAACACTTTGCTTTTGCTTTTAGATCTGGATTTGGATCAACAGTAAATAACTCTAACCACTTTTGCTCCTAACCTTCATTGGTCACTGTGGCTGTATCATTCCCACCATCTCTATGTTTTTATGAGTTATTTTTATTTGTTTCCATTGTCTTATTTACCACCACCTGTTCTTTTCCTCTTGTCTTGCTAACTACCCCCTCATTCTGATAAGATTAAGACAGAATGCTACTCATTCCAAGCATAGCTACTTAGACGGTTAAGCCTCCTGACAACACACCATGGCTTAGACAGGGATGGCTGAAGTACAGGTTTTTGATGAAGGACTTGATAAAATGTGAAAAGCTCTCTGGATAACCCAGCAGCAACGTTCCTTCCAATTTCGGCTACCATTGTGTGTGGCTTTCTAGCCACGACCAGAAGCAAATGGGTAGCATCACTGAGCTGGCTGTGTGGGATCAATGCAGTGCCACATTGGTGTGTGGATGCATAGTTTAGAAGGAGCATTGCTCAGTGGGTTTAGGTATCTCGCTGTGGAGAGTTCAGTTCCTCACTGTCCCTCCTGTGAGTACAGCCAGCCTGTATGGGCAACCTCCATAGTCCCAGGGCACTTCCAGAAGAAGGGAATGTTAAACCACTTCTGAATATTCTCTACTAGGGGTGGGCATGAAACCCCAAATTGGTGGTCCGGGTCGGCATTTTTTTTTAAATTAATTTTTTTTCTTATCTCGTGCCGACCACCTGGCCCTCAGACTGGGTTGGTGCGTTTTTATTTTATTTTTTATTTTTCTTATCTCACACTAACCAGCTGGCCCGTGAGTCAGGTCGGCTTTTTTTTAAACCCGTGGTAGTGTTATACAGAGGAAACAAAATGGTTCATTTTAACAGAAAAAATGACCGTTTTGTTTTGTCTGTAACAAAATGCTGCTTCATCGTTTTGTTTTGTTTTGTTTTGTTACATAATGAAATGATGAAACCGCATTTTGTTTTTCATTTTGTGCCCATCCCTATTCTCTACAATGGAAAGGGTTGTCATAAGTCAGAATCGACTTGACGGCACATGATTTATTTTTATTTATTTATTTATTGGATTTTTATACCACCTATCTGACAGCGAGGCCACTGATTATTATTAAAAAGTGAAAAGCATCTTCATACATACAATGGAAAAAACTTTTCATATTTGAGAGGAAGAGGACCACAAACTTAGTTTGAAAACAGGGTTAGACGAATATCTGACAAATTAGGTTATGACTTTTTGGATGTAGATGTTTCTTCCTTTATTTATTATCGCTGCTATTCCTAACGGCCCTATACCACCTCCAAGATTTCTTTGAGTGCCAGTTTTAACTAGTATTCTGACGCTCCCATAGAATAAGGTAAATCATCATAAAGTAAATGATTTCAGCCAAGGAGGGATGTGCAAATTATCCTTTCAGCTGCCAGGAAAGACACTGCCACTGGCCACGTGAGATCAAGGAACAACTTGTTCAATAAGGAGATGAATGCTACTAAGCTGCATAATAATAATAGAATAATCTTATGTAACACTTTCCTTCTGATGAATACACACGCTCTTATTGAACGAGGGGTGGTGAATTAAATGCTGTATCTCTGGTAGTATGTGGTCTGTTGAGACAACATGTGATGTGATTAGTGTTTTGGGAGATCTAGGTTCCAATTGCTGATGACCTGCTTGGGCCACTCTCCTTCAGCACAACTTGCATCGCAGGTTTGTTGTGAGGGTGCAGTGGGAAGGAGGAGAACCACCCATATGCACTATCTTGAGCTGATTGGTGCCGTACTTTTGGGATTCAGTGTCATCTGTAGTGAAACAGTGTAACACTTTGGACTGGATGACCACAATGTTTTATGTGTTTTTCATTAGTAGAGATTCTTATTTCCCTCAAGCATCCCTTAAAGAATCTCTAAGGATCACTCTGTTGGTTCCAACTTGATGGCATATAACAGTAATATCTCTTTAATCTTGTCTCTTGCTTTAAATGCATTGTAAACTCAGAATTTTGTGTGCTGTTCTGTAAGGGCAGGTTGTCTGTGAATCTATCTGCTTGTATTTCCCCCCCAGAATTTCCAGACATAGAATGTGGGAAGAATGTCTGAAGTATATGTAAATAGTAAGCCATGCATAAGAAAAAAATCACTTGACTTCTCTTCAGACATGTGGCTATGGATATTGGCTACTTAGCACTGCTTCCATGAGAACAGTTTAATTGGGTAGAGTGATAAAGCTGAGAAAGATATGTCTGGTGTTATGCATATTTATCTCTTTCATCCCATGAATGATGACACTATGATATTATCAAAGAGTGATGCCAGAACAAAATATGTGCTTCAAGCTTCAGAGTTAACACTTCGTTAAAAGTGCAAAAATAGATAGCAACAGAGCATCAAAAAGTTAGGGCCTTTTTACACGACCCCTAAGATCCACTGGCCACTTAAATTCGGACCAGAGATCTTAGGGGCTTGTCACTCTTCCTGTGTTCCCACCCTGGCTGCTGGCTGCATGAGGGGAGGGAGAAAAAAAGGAAGAAAAGATCTTGGCTCACCTCCCGTTCTGCCTCCGCTCTTGCCGGGGCAACATTCCAGTAGCTATTACGTAGCTCTTAAAGGGGCGGGAGCCAAAAAACAGCAAACAGAAGCGAGGAGAGCCCCGCACTCACTATTGTTGCACCGCATCAAAGAATTTTCACCTCCAGAGAGAAGGTACAAGAAAAGTGCGCTGGGTCGCGCTAAAAATGGGCGGGGTCGCACTTAATTGCCTGTAAACTCCGGAGCTGGTGGGGAAACATTTTTAAGCTCTGGAGCTGGGAGCCATTTGCGGCGGAGTTTAGGGGTCGTGTATAAATGCCCTTAGACCCAGTTCTCAGAATCTCTCTTAGGCATCATTTGTGACCCTGCTGGCTGGGAGATTCTGAAGGTGTAGTCTCCAAAAAAATTACTTGGGGCACGTTTTTACTCAGAGCATTTAAGTCATTAAGTGATTAAAACATAACAGTCATATGGAATCTCAAACAAGGGAACTTTATTCCGCCATCAATATCCATCAGTCACTTACATGGAAAGCTGCAAGTAATGCCCCTTCCTCACTTTGTACATCTACAACATGTCAGAATGAGGGATATGACTCAACAGATTGATTGGCCTCCAATATTCCATGAGTCTATGAATAAGGTAGATGATAGATAGATAGATAGATAGATAGATAGATAGATAGATAGATAGATAGATAGATAGATAGATAGATAGATAGATAGATAGATCTCTAGTACAGCTTGAGTAGACATTATGAGATAGGCAGACATGTGCATTTGATTTGAAGTACCTATCAAAATAACATTTTTAGTTCTCCTGGATATTTCAGTAGCATTTCATACCAGAACATAGTATCTTGTTGAACTCCCTATCTTGGCAGGTATTGGGGACACTTTTTGTGTTCCACCCAAAACTTGGTACTGGGTAAGTGCAGGCCTTTATCCAGTATTTTATTTAAAATCCACTTGAGGTTGATGGGGAGGTTGTTCAGATCTTGACAACTCCTTATCATGCAATACTGAGGAAAAATTCACGATCCTTGAATTCTGTCTAATTTTGTCGGACACTATTGGCTCCTGTTTTGAAGAGCATAGCTGTTGTGCCACATAGCCATCCAATGCTTTTAAACTACCCTGCTACTCCGAGGGCATGGTGATGGATACCCTGCAGCCACCAGTGTGGAGGCCAACTTTAAAATAGAAACTGGTTTGCTTCTGTACATGTGGATGTTGTCATCTGTCTCACAACACAAAACATTTTTTCAGATATTCCTGAGTCTTCTTATTGTTAATCTCTGATGTTTCTGTTTCTCCCCTAGCAGGATGATACAAATAATGCTGTTAGCCTTTTCCTTATGGGCTCAGCACTGTTGTCATGAAATACCTGAGAAGCTCTGTGGCCAAAGTTCATTTTATGAAAAGTCCAATTGTAAGTTTTGTGAAATGAAAATCACTGAAGGGTGATAAAGGAAATAAAAAATGAAATGAAAATGCTGCTAATGAACTCAAAAGATGAGTATGATATTCACACCTTTCTCCGTGGAACAAATTAATCATTATCAAGTGTAACTCAGCAACCTTGTGGCAGTGGGATCAGCACATTTTAGTCATTAGTTTTATTTATTTATTTATTTATTTATTTATTTATTTATTTATTTATTTATTTATTTATTTATTACAAAAAGTGGCCTGAATGAAAACCAGAACTAGGGGACATACACTCAAATTGAGTGCTGGGAGAGTAAGAACTGACAAAAGAAAATATTTTTTCACCCAGCGTGTTGTAAGTCTATGGAACTCCCTGCCACAGGATGTGGTGATGGCATCTGGCCTGGATGCCTTCAAAAGGGGATTGGACAGATTCCTAGAGGAAAAGTCCATCACGGGTTACAAACCATGATGGAGATGTGTAATCTCTAGGCTTTAAACCAGGGTACTTCAAGGGCCAGATGCAGGGGAGTGGTATCAGGAGACAGATATCTAGTCTCATGCGCTCCCAAACGCATCTGGTGGGGCCGCTGTGAGATACAGGAAGCTGGACTAGATGGGCCTTTGGCCTGATCCAGCATGGCTCTTCTTATGTTCTTATGTTCTTAAAAAGAACTCTTCTGTCTTCCCTCTCCAAATAGCATCAGTCTCTTTCTTGTCATTGTTATTTTTACAGTTATTCCTCCTGAAATACCAGTGCAAAATAAATAGGTCTGTTCGATACACAGGCCTCAGAGCTGCTCCCAAAATCAGCTTGTAATATTTCTTCCAATTCTCTCCTGCCACACATAATAGGATTTCTCCCCCTGCTCTGCGTTTTGTGAGCAGCACTGAGATACAATTGTACGCTATGCATTGCAGCTCTTGTCATCAATACATTTGAAGAAAATAAAAAGACGGATACAGAAAGCTATTCACAAAGGAGATCAGGTCAAATATTCAGAACTTTCATCTGGAAAACTATTTTGCCAGGCTTTTTATGCTTAGAGAGCAGTGGCATGTATAATGAGAGAAAAGGAAAGAGAGAAAACGATAAGATACTAGATGTTCCCAGAAAAAATATATGCAAAATAATATTTTGCTTTGTTTTGTCCTGTAAATTGTAGATTAGCTCTGGTATCCTTCCTCTTTCTACCTATGGCTCTTTTCCCATGTCCTTTGGTTCAGCAAAGCTAGTCTGTGGGCTCTTAATACATTTTTAATAAAACACATCACCTCAGGTGAAGAGGAGTTGCTAAATATTAATTACTCAATAAGTGGCTCCCAGGAGATTGGTCTAAGCATACACATCTGTTAATGTGAGCATTTGGTAATGAAAGCCACTGCCCTGCTCTCTTATGAGGTAGCGTGCCCCATGTCCTCGCCATGAATTGCCCAGAGTCTGAGGCAGAGTTAATCAACTTAGACCCAGAGCCTGTTTCAAAGACACTGAGCTGTTTATGGACTCTGCATGGGCAAAGGGATTCTTCTCCTCCCTCAGCATCGTTCCCATGGGCTCTGTTATCTGTTGGCATGGTTCTACCCTAATCTCATTGATGTTCCTGCAAATAGGGTTCTTTGGGTTGGGTCTGGAAAGCTTGAACACACTGAAGCCATCCCACACTTCAGTTCAAGCTAGAGGATCAAGCCCATTTATTGAAGAAGACCTCTTGGATTAATTTACAAAATAGGCACTTCCCTTTGTCTTTCAAGCGCCTCTCCAAGCACGAGCACCCTGGGCAGCTGCTCTGAAAATGCCCAGCGAGTGTTGATTCAGCCTGTATTTATACATTTGGCAAAAGACAGTGCACATCCCTAATATGTAAGCCTTGGGGAATTGTGGGGTTGATCCATGTAGGAGGCTTTTGAAATAACTTCCTCCTTGATCCTAAAAGTGCCATAATGGTAAAGTCTGTCACCTTCTGGCCTCCTCATGATGGAAAAGTGGAATGTTATACTGTAGCACTGAGGAGATGAAAATATGGCCACTTCATTACTGCAACACAAAAAATATACTAGGTTAGAAGTATGCAGACAGTGACAGTGATCTATCTATCTATCTATCTATCTATCTATCTATCTATCTATCTATCTATCTATCTATCTATCTATCTATCTATCTATCCAAAAGAACTGGAAGTGTCTATATTATTGATCTAACATCCTGGCCAAGCTCATCAAACTATACAATAGAAGATGCTGTTTTTGATGTAAATACCCAGATGGGAAATGGCTCAATTCAGCTCCTGTGAAAGCCTTTATTGTTTTAGAAACTCTGATTGGGAATAACCATGGCTGTTAATTTTATTCAGCAGTTCTCTAGGTTTTACAGTATCCCAGCTTACTGCTGTTTCTGTTATGGATTTCATTGTTTTGTTCATCGTAATGTCTTTACATATGCACTTTTTATTTTGCTTTGTTGATCACCGTGTGCACTGAATTGTGAAAAGACAATCTAAAAGTTTCAGAAATGAGTAAAAAGAGTATTGATCTTCAGTTCAGCACTAACCCCCTCTGCATTTCAATGGCTCTTGAGGAGGCAACTTCATTATATACTGTGCTGAGGCACATTCCCATTTCAAATGTTAAAATGAACTGGATAGAATTAGATTGAAGGGCAAAGGGCACAGGAAGAATCTACGGAAGATCTACCAAGTCAGTACATTTGCTTCTTGCCTGTTCAACTTATTAACTTATTTCATGAGAATATACACATGAAGAAGAGTTAAACATGAACTAAGATAATAGTAAAACCTGCAAGTAGGCATCTCAAACTTAACATGCAAAAACCACTGACAATGGACATTTAATTGATGAATTCACAGGGAGGTGGAATGGTGAAATTGGCCTGGGAAAAATGAAATACTTTCTAGAATTATGACTTCTTTTTCAGATGAACATCATATGCTGAAGAATGCTTAGGGCATGATCCAGGTAAAGATAATCAAGGCACATTTCATAGGCTTTTTAAGGAGCCACAAATTATCCTATGCATAGACTTTGTACATGGCATGGAATTTTCCTTTCTAATTAACTACAGTCTTATCCTGCCTTCCTCTATGAATCCTACAGTATGCACGTCTGGCAAGGAATTGCCCATTTTGCATGTAACTGATCAGTAGGATGGGTGAGGAGTTACAAGGTTATCCTTCTACTCACGCCTGTTCCATTGGCGGAAAGAGACAATTGGACATCACAGTCTCCTTTCTTCCTTCCTTCCTTCCTTCCTTCCTTCCTTCCTTCCTTCCTTCCTTCCTTCCTTTTAGAAAATAAAAAGACAGATAAAGAAAGCTATTCACAAAGCATATCAGGTCAAATATTCAGAACGTTAATCTGGAAAACTATTTAGCCATGGTTTTTATGTGAATGAACTTGGTATGCTTAGAGAGCAGTGGCTTTCACCTTCCTTGAGAAAACTGAGATTTGTTTTTGAAGGACTATGTTTAAGAACAACAATGGGGTGATGGTGACCCTTCTCATAGCAGCAGTGATGAATGCGCCTGTGTATGAACATTTTCCATCCAAGTTCAACTGTATTAACTGGATAACATTGACTTGATAAAAGTTTTCAATATTTTTGTTTTTATTCTTTTGTTTTTGTTTTTAGGAAAAGTCAATCTAAAAGCATGAAATACATGTGGTAGGCCTATTAAAGCAAAGTGTTCTGCTTATATACCGCCCCATACCACTTCAAGTAATCTCTGGGCGGTTTACAGTTTTAATTACTGTATGCAGGCTATACATCGCCCCCTCCCCCGCAAGCTGGGTACTCATTTTACCAACCTCGGAAGGATGGAAGGCTACCTGGAATTGAATCCCAGGTTGTGAGCACAGTTTTAGCTGCAGTACAGGCATATAGCTGCTGTCCAGGCGTTTGAGCTACAAGATCATTCTGAACTCCTTTTGGTTCAGGATAAATTATCCCAGTCCTAGAACTGGTGCAGTTTCCCCCCTACGTGAGAGGAAAAATAGGAGGGAAAAGCTCCCCTCAAGGGGCTAGAAAATAGGAGAAAGTTATATCTTGATGGCCTTTTGAGTTCATTACTTAGACTTGGATGCTTACTTCTGAGTTATTTTAAAATAGATTGTAAAGTAATCAGATTGCAGTGTGGGAGTTAAATGTGTCTTTAAGAAATGTATTTAAATGTTCTAAAACAACTACCTTGGTGGTAATTAACCATTTCACTGTCAAAAGGTGAGCCCAAGCCTGCTATTTAATTCCATCAGTAAAACCTCTGCTTTACTTCTTCAGCACTTATCCCTCTTTACAGGTTCCTTAAGTACTTTATTTCTTTCAGTAATCCCTTTCCAAGGGGAAGAATTTTAGTCCTGCTTATGGAGCATAAAATAGCCAAGGGAAAAGGAAGGTAACATTACCACAGGAGGTGGAACTATTAGATTCATTATCACTATTACTGTCTTTAGAGGTTAGTTTGATGGCAAAATGGCTTCTTGGGCACAGAAAGTGTTCCATTTTTGTAGCGGGCCTTTTGCAATAGAAAAATATGCACAGTGGTGGTCTCATTGAGACTTCTAAAATTCTCTCTTGAAGTCTGAAGCTGGAACAACTCTATGAACTTTCTTGATGAAAGGCAGTCATTGGACGGTACTGTGAATTCCTGGACCCAAAGCCAGATGTTCACCCCAAGTGGAACTGAACCACGGAATCCGTCAGAGTGGTATGTTAATGTTTCATGCTTGGTCCATTCTTGAGGCTAACATTGGACTTAAGCCTCGGTTCTTTTCAATATAGAGAAGAGACACATCTCCAAATGCTATGAAACAGTATTTATAGCCTCTGCTTTCTTGACATCTGGAGACATGTCTATATGTGTTCCAATTGCAAAAGATCCAGTTTTCACTATCCAGACTTTTATCAGATATTTGGGGAAGAATCCTGCTTCCATGTACTTCTCACCCAATGAATTTTTGCATGCCTGTTCCTACTGAAGCCCCATTGTAGTGAACAGGGCAGCCTCTGGCCCATACGCCAGCTGTTGGGCCTTACACTCCACCCTTTCTAACATGATTCTGGCCAAGGTGTTTATATTATTAATGTATAGAGCTGTTAACAATATCCAGGCCAAGAAAATGTCAGGTTGAAAATGGTTGGTTGCACATTGAGCCATCTTTGAAGCTTCATGTTCACGCAATTATATATAGTGAGAATTGAATATATATTTATATATACTGATAATTGAAGACCAGTAAAAGAAGTTTTGATAAAACTAAAACAAACAAACCAAAACCTTTGGTAATAAGGTGGCACACAGCAAGATGAATGACAAAGAACTTCCAAGACTTGAGAATCCCAGCCAGCCATCTTCAGTTATCCTTGTTGCTGTCTTTTCCACACATTCCACACAAAGATGTATGATACATTGGTTAGGAATGGTTTCTGATCCATAAACTATGGCATTTTTTGAACAGAAGTGCATAACATATAACAGAGCCTATTCAAACTTAGACTGGTCCCTAACAAATTAAGTCTTTTAAAAAAGTCTTTTCCAGGAAAGTGACAAATGAACTTGCGATAATAATTTATCTAACATGCAGCTTTCTCTCCAAAATTCAGGAAATACCATTTCAGATCAATAGTTCCAATGGAGGCTTAAGCCTAAGTCAGTTCTTATATTTACACATGTAAAGTGTATGCAATTCAAATTTATCAGTACATGATAAATTAGTTTGTTTTGTCACTTAATTTGTTACTTAGATCAAGCAGGCAAGGAGTTCATTCAATCCAAAAGGAAGGATTTTTCATCATTTTAATTTGATTTGATAAATGATAATTAACATGTCATTCATAATATCCCAAATTTGGAAGGCAGTTTTTCAACTGATGTCATACCGAGTGGAGCCATTCTACCTAAATTGGTTCTTGCCTGCTAGTACGGCAGCTTCCATTTTTCATGTGTGAGGTATATGCTTCAAATTGCTTATATGAACATGGTAATATGTACTTACTTACTTACTTAAGAGACCTTTATTGGCATTAAAACAACAGACAAGTTAATAGTACAGTTCAAAAGCAAAACCAGGAACAAACAGGCAATAGTTCTGATATAATCAACTAATAGTGAAAACAGAAGAGGGAGGGGAGGAAAGCCCGGGGCGCTGAGTTGCTAAAATTCTGGAAGCAAAAGTTGCCACCTCCTCCAGAACGAAGGTGACATGTGTGGAAAGAAGAAACTTAAGCCTAGTAGAGTCTTCCCACCCCTGCATCCTGCCAAGGACTGAGGACAGATGTTTCTTACGGAGTGTATCATGAAGTGGACAGTAGAAGAAAATATGTTCGAGTGTTTCTACACAGTTGGTTTGACATGGACAGAACCTCTGAGAATAGGGGATTCCACCAAACCTGCCCGCCAACAAAGCAGATGGAAAAGAGTTGCATCTAGCAAGTGAGTAAGCTCTACGAGCCTCTGGGCATGTCAGGTGGGTGAGAAAAAAGGCTGGCTTCCCAGGGCAAACCGGGATGTTAAATTGAAGGGGAGAGCATGTGGTGTTGGCTTCACTGCACAGTTCTTGCCATTCAATGTCCAGTAGCCTATCTTTAATAGTCTTGTAGGCTTCAGATTGTCTAAGCATACCGAGCTGCTCAATGTCCAATCCCGCTCTTTTAAGTGTAGTAAGTACGTCAGAAATCTCTACCGGGAGATCGGGGTCTAGCAAGAGTTGGTATAGTAGGCGAGATTGGACTGGGTTGTAAAAGATTCCAAGCCAAAATTTTATTGATCTTAGCCAAGCCAAAGTCTTCAGCCGTGTCATACCTGTTTCTAAACAGAGAACAGCATAGGGTACACATCTGGGTAGGCCCAAGATACTCCTCAAAAATGAGGCTTGTATACGCTCAACTGAGCGATCTATGGCTCTGTACCAGATTGGAGACCCGTATAACACCTGGGCAAGAGTCTTGGCCTTAAATATTGTCAAGGAGGCAGGGACATACCTGTTACTATAGTTAAAGAAGAAGCGCAAAATTGCACTGGAAGATATGTTACATGAATTTAAAACAGACTTGCGATGAGAAGTCCATGTATGTCTATAATTGTAGTGGATACCCAGATACTTGAATGACTTAACCTGCTCGATGACATTTCCCTTACAGACCCATTTGAACGTTTTAAATTTACTTGCAAAAACCATGATCTTGGATTTTGAATAGTTGACCACTAGTTTGTTGGCCTCAAAGTAATCAGAAGCTCTATCAAGTAAACGTTTGAGACCTATGCGGGTACGGGAAAAAAGTGCCGCATCGTCAGCATACAATAACAATGGGACTTGGACCGAACCCAATTTTGGACTGTGGCTATCTACTGCCAACAGAGTTGGAGCTAGATCATTGAGGAATAGATTAAAAAGTGTTGGGGCTAGAATGCAGCCCTGTTTGACTCCTTTGTTGGTTATGATGGTTTGGGTTAAATTGCCATTCTGAGAGCATCTGACTTTGCATGATGTATTAGTGTGTAGAGCTCTAATTAGCAAAAGGAGTCTTTTATCAATGTCCCATCTGGATAATTTTTCCCAGAGTAACTCTCTGTCGACTGAATCAAAAGCTCTCTTCAGGTCAAGAAAAGCCACATAAAGCCTGCCCTTGCACTTCTTGACCTGTTTATGCAGCAAATGTGAGAGAATTACACAGTTGTCTAAGGTAGATTTGCCCTGGCAAAATCCAGATTGCTCGGGGCCAAGGATGTTCTTGGTAGCAATCCAAGAAGAGAGCTTTTTGCTTAGATATTTGGCGTAAACTTTGCCAATTACAGATAACAGGCTGATGGGTCGATAATTCCCTGGTGAGTTAGGATCCCCCTTTTTATGAATGGGAACAATAATAGCAGTTGTCCAGTCTTTAGGTATGAGGCCAGTTCTATTGATTGTTGAAAAGAGAGGGGCAAGTAAAGTGGCCCACCAATCTGGATCATATTTTAAAAGATCCGGAGGAATACCGTCAGGGCCAGCAGCTTTGCCTGATTTTAATTGTACAATAATCTTGTGAATCTCCTCTGGATGTACTGGAGGCCATTCAGGTAGGTTAGATGCGGGGAAGTTGGTACCACTGGCTGCAAATTTGTTCCTATCAAAAAAGACATCTGAGAAATATTGGATCCACCTAGATGGTAAAACTGCAGCTGGATCGTGCACATCTGATCTGAGGGATCCTGTAACAATTGACCAAAATTGCCTGGTGTTATTCTGCAATATGGCTTGGTGTAGCCTATTCCATTGCTCATGGTGAAAAATTTGCTTTTTCTTCAGGAGAAGGGCCTTGAGTTGATTTTTATACTGAAAATATTTCACTAAATGGCTATGAATGTTGGACTTTCTAAAGTCCATATAGGATGCACGTATTAGTGCCTTGAGCTCTCTACATTCTTTATCAAACCAATTTTGGTTATTGTGAGCTTGCCTATGACTAGTTGGAGTGGACTTAAGACTCAGAGACTGAAAGATGAGATTGATAAAGGATTCAAAGGATTTGATTTGAGTGAGAGAATCAGGGTTCTCTTGAACAGCTAATAAAAGTTTTCTACTTCCTTGAGCTAACGTTAACTGTTGAAATTGGATGGGGAGATCATTGTTGACCAGAATTTTTGACCTCAACAGTGAGTTATCAGCATCCCCAGTGTGTGGATCTCTATGCACATGCAGATTGAGAGATAAGGTAAGAGGGAGATGGTCACTAAGAATATAGTCACCGACTGCAAAGTATACTACACGCTGCTTCATTGTTGTCGAAACTAAGAAGTAATCGACGACACTGGATCCGCGAGGAGATACAAAAGTATGTTCTCCAGCATTAGGGAATTCGGATAGACCGTTGAGCCAGAGCAAATTGGTACAAATGGAAAATCTAGCAAGCTCTAACCCAGCAGCATTGTAGTACAAATCTTTAGACCTCCTGGGCAGACTACATAGGGAAGGCAGAGGATAGTCATCCTCAGCTACCCCTGTTTTATAGAAAATTTGATTGGTGGTCCCTACTCTGGAGTTAAAATCCCCTGCCAGAATAAGTTCAGCGAGAGGGTGGGATTGTTTTAAATTGTCAATACAGGCTAGGAAGTCACTCCAAAGTGCAGTTCTCCTAGGGGTGTCGAGAGAGGGGGGGAAATAAACATTAACTAAAATAAGCTCAGCACCATAGATGCAGACCTTGACAGCTTGCATTTTACAAATCCCCGGAGAAATAGTTAAACAGCGTGCTTTAGACAGAACAGAGACCAGTACAACTAAGCCAGCAGAGGGCCTACCCTTGGGGTTAGATTTAACAGCTGGTAGTGCAAACGCTTTGTACCCATTGATATTAATTTCATCCTCACCCAACACCCATGTTTCCTGCAACAAGATAATATCAAAAGACCTAAGAAAACTTAGAAAAGCAGGGTCGCTTTTTTTGTTTGCCCAGCCAGCAATATTCCAAGAGAGCAGTCTTAAATAGGACGTCGTAGGTGGGCATGGCAGGGAGGATGGGCCAGGAGAGCCAGCTAAGTGTCAGATATCATTGGGTGGCAGGCTCACAGATGTCGAGGGAACAGAGGATACTCTTCCAATAGGGACCTGGTTCATAGCTCTAGGTGGTGTAATGTCCCTTGGATCAAGTGCAATAATGGGAGTCTTAGTGTGAGTTGTTTCCAGGATGGGCTGCTGGATCACCGCTTAAGCAAGGGAAATTAAAGACTGGGGAAAGCAGACTTTCACGGGATGATCGGATGTATCGGTGAGGATGTTGACCACTTTGTTAGCCACAGGGAGGGAGTTCGGTGATATTAAAGAGCAGGCCTCAGCAAGGGAAGAAGAGGGCTCCTTAGGAAAAGACAAAGCAGACTGCAAGGCTACAACCTCCGAAAGAGGAGGGGGTGAGTGGGTCTGGTGAATCTGATCTTCCAAATTGTATGTTTGCTTGACGTTCGCATTGACCATGCTTGAGAGGATCTTTGTTTGTTTGTCCCGTAGAAGATCATTGGAAGCTGCCACAGCTCCTTCCATGGTAACCTCGTTACCATCCATGTCCGATTGCAGTAAAAGGTCCTTTCCAACCGATTCAGGCAGGGACTTACTATGAGCCCACGGGGTATTAGCTTTATAAGTCAGAGATGTGTGTAAGAAATTGCAGGCTGGAACACAGAACACTTCCGGGGAGCTTGATGCTTCGGGGGTGTTCTCTGGATGAGCACCCCCCACAATCTCATCTGGCATCACATCTGTCGATATAGAACGTAAGGCTGTTGATATTCCCACTAGGGATTGTTCAAGGTAAGTTGTCAGCTTCTCCAAGCTTTCAGCCTCGCACAGTGTTAAGTTATTAGGGAGAGTTGAAATTTGATGGGCTGTTTTTCCTTCAGCTGAGGCTTGCTTATCAGCTGAGCTTGATTTGGGCAGCAAGCCAGAATGGCCTAGCCTTGCAGGTGGCGTAGGAGCAACTGATAACGTTGAGACCTGGCTTGGTGGCAACAGAGGTTTAAGACCCACATCTGAAAAGACTCTTCTGGCAGCTATGTCGAAGGAGCTTAGAAACCTTCCCATTCTAAGCAACATTAGTGGAATTATTGGTCTATCGAACACCAGAAGCAGCCTTGTTGTGTGAAAAGTCCTGGGTAGGTACTCCAAGGCTTTTAGATCAATTTGGTTCACGTCCGTCCGCAGTAATTTACTCAGAGATAACAACACCCTCTGTCTGTTAGACCACCTTCCTCTGTTGGTGTAATTATCTTTAATTTCAAGTGTTATTTTAGCCGCTTGAAGACGTCGGATAGTGGCTGCAATTGTTGGTTTATTCTTTGAATTCTTTGCAAGCATTCCACCTCCAGATAAGGAATGGTCGGCTTTGTACTCCATGTGTGAGATTGGACTTTCTTTACTGCTGTTCATTAAGGAATTCTGGACCCTAGCCAATTGATGAGAAATATGCTCAAGCTTCCGAAATATAGCCAGCACTGTTTTCCCAGTGATGATGCTGTGCTCTCCGAATAGGCTCAGCAACTGATGACTGGTCAGCCCCAGGTTGTCTGGTGCCGGTTGTGCCAGTCCAGATAATCCAGCTCCCTCTGGGACCTCCTTAGATAGAAATGGCAAAGACACCTGGGACTGGGCAGATTGAGCTAGCTGGATCGATCCCCGGATAGGCAAAGAGGGAGCCTCCTGTCTGGTGTCCATGTTTATATCCAAAGTTGTTCCCAAAATTGCATATTTGTTTGAAGAAACAAGGTTGGCTGGTTGACTTACAGTTTCCGTCGTGGTCGCGGTCCGGGAAATTATCTCGTCAATACGCAACTGTTTTGCAGCTTTGGCCGGGGAGCCAGAGCCAGAGCCAGACCCTGTGGGCGATCTCTGCCGCTTCTTTTTTTTACCCATGATAAGGATAATAAAAATAACAATCCAAATGAGCAGCAATGTAGCTCTGGAGGATGTCTTAGGGAAGTAAGTAAAATTAAAAAGAAAACAATGTGAGTAAAAAAGACGATAAAAGAATTGGAGTTTTAAAAGGAGTAAAAGATAAGAGAGCTCAAGGCTGCTGCAGCCGGCAAGCAGCCATTCTCCCAGTTCTTTAGATTCTTCATAGGAGAACACAAGAGGCAAAGAAGACCCGGGATATATGCAAAATTATTAAAAGTGACAGGAACAAAAATGAGAAACAATAAGTCGAAGAAATCTCAGGCATTTCGATGACGCTGTCTCGTGCTTGGAGCGTTTCTCCAACACGGGCAACTTTAGAGTCTGAGACTTATGTGATGTCTTTGAGATTTAAGAAGAGATGGAAGACGCTGAAGGAGAAGATTTTTGTTTCTCCATAGCTTGAGGTTGAAGAGATCTTTCAAGCAAGAACATGTTAAGGCGATTCCAACGGTTCTTCAGTGCCTGGGCGCTAAGGCCCTTACAAATCCAACAAGCCTTGGGACGGTGTGACTCACCGAGGCAGTAAAGGCACCGAAGGTGACCGTCGGAGTGCAGGATTTTTGCCCCACATGAATGGAGGCAAGAAAGACATAAGAAGTTTGGTGAAAAATGATGAAAGGAAAAAATATATTCATGGGAGACCAACGAAAGTACGACCGCTATCCGAGGTGGTAAAAAGAACTGAGACATTTAGGCAGGAAGCCTTCCGCTCATGTGTGTGGCTAAGGGGGAGGAGACTAACAAACTTTCTTACTGCCAGGGAAGTCCGATCTCTAGCACAAGGACACTTGGGAAACCCATCTGTGTGGCTTCACAAAGGCCACAAAGGAGAAGTAGCCAATATACTTGGGTAAAAACCAAGGAACAAATATGAAAACATCCTGTGTTTTAGAGAAGTGATAAACTATCTCGGGGAAACTGGAATTTTTTGAAGTATCATAGGGACCAGAAATAGACCAGAATTTCTACTAGAGTATGTGACTACAGTGGTACCTCTTAAGACAAATTTATTTATTTATTTATTTATTATTTATTATGGGACTTCAGAAGACAAAAATTGTAGCAATTAAAAAAATTCTGGGAATAGGCATTTTTGCATCACAAAAAAATTCCCTGTGGGATGCTTCACAAGACAAAAAAAATCCATTGTGCATGTACCCAGGGGGAAAACGGTTATTTTCGTCTTTATTCTAGCCTCTTGAACAGATTTATCTGTTTGCAATGCTTTCCTATGGGACATCACATTTTGTAAGACAAAACTTTTGTAAAATGAAGCAACCCATAGCCTCTGAAATGGAGTAATCCATTTTCATTCACTCCTATGGGAAACAGTGTTTTATAAGACACAATTTTCTTAAAACAAATTGACCTATAGAACAAATTATATTTGTTTTAAGAGGTACCAGTGTATTTATCTTCCCCAGGCCCACAGCTACAGGGAGACATCTGGTTATTTTAGTTTTTGAAGGGTATGAGTGAAAGACCTAAAATATGGCAAATGGTACTTATGAGCTGAGTGTGCCCCACAAATGTCCCATAATACTTGAAAGGCACCTTTTTGGCAGGGGGAGAATGTTCTCTTGTGCTTAAAACAACTCAGGACAGAAATTGTCCTGGTGAAACTGCCTTCCATACCCAGTAAGGCAGCAACTTGTACCACTCCATGGCCTTTTAGGAATCACACAGCATTGTGATAAGGGTGTGAAGGCAACGTTCCCTGTAAGGTGCAAGAACAAGTAGGCATGCAGACTTCTCTCCTCCCCTACCTTCATCCGGTCACAGCTTTCCCTCCCATGCACACCCATTTGTGACCATTTTTGCTTGGGTTTTGACAGAACCACTGCCGGGGTGGGGTGGGGGTGGGGGCTGGGAGTGTTGCACAAACATGTGTGAACAAGAAAAAGCCTTGCACAGTAAGAAACTGACCCCTGGTAACAAAAGGGTTGGGGATCACCACAGTAGAGGGTGTGAGGGCACTCCTGGACTTCCGTTGTGTACCTCCCTCTATACAGTATATCCTGATTTGTGGCCTTTTAAAGAAAGTTATTATGTTACTCATATCTTCCTAAAAGAGGACACATTTTGCAAAATATCTAGATGGTGGCATGAACATTACCAATAATACCAAATGTGTCTGCTATCTCTGTAGAAGTGAACAATTTGTCAATTGATCATGTGAAAAAAGTTGTGTGACATTTACTTTGCTCATTATCTACTTCCTTTGATGAAATCTTTCTCTTCCAGTTGTGGGAAGGCTAAAGCATCATACTTACCTGCAACCATTAATGGTCAGGAAAATAACCCATAGTGGTTTGTACAAAGAATGAGGGTGACATTTGTCTTTTGTCTCTCAAAACATCTCAAGCTTTGTGTCAGTGGCAGCATCCAGGAATCAATGGACAGAAGACAGCGTGCAGTGGTTGGGCTTTCATGTCAATCTAGGAAGCTTCCGTATTGCTCTTTTAGAGGCATACTGGTGGAAAGATTTGTCTTAGTCTCATCTGTTCTTACATTCTTAAAGCATTTTGGAAAAGCAGCTAACTAAACCGAAGTTACTTAGACCAAGAAGTATGGTAGTGTAGACAAGTTGAGTGCAGATGATCGCTGTTGGCTTGTGGTAAGGATCTAAAATAATACTACTTATGAATTAGCTAGGATTTTTTTAAAAATACTTCAGGAATGTTGAAATGTTTCTTAGCTTTTTCAAGAGTGATCTGCTTGGAGAGACTGTCTGCTTCAGAAATAAACTAAAAGTAGGAAAAGATTGTCAGAACTTTTGGAAGGTGTTTGTGTGAAACTTGTTAAAAACTGCAGATGATAAAGATAGTAGGAGCATAACAACCCCAGAACTCCATTGTGACAGAATATCAAAATCTTTCCTTCCATTTTTCTAAATCTTCATGGTACAACTGTGGGGACATTCACTGTCACAGCCCTGAGTGGACAAGTTGAAGAGAAAGAGTGCTCAGTGCAGAATATTTATTATTTTAATGTTATTTACTATTCTAGTATGGTCATCTTTCTTTATGGAGTAAGCATAGTGCTGTAAGTTTGGAGTTCATTGAAATGATTCTGCAGGATCTTGTCTGGTGTGAAATTATTTTTTTCCTTCTTATCGTGAGAACTATCACTGTAGCTATCCAATGGGAAAATGTCTTAAGATATGGCAACAGGCAGATTATAACCAGTGATATTTTGTGGTATGTTCCACTGTGAAACAGGATGCCTTAAAACTTGATCGATGATACACAGAGAAGACCCATTCTCTTTCCACACTCACCCCACCAGGATATCAGCTTCTGGAACAAAGTCTCAAAAAGGGAGAAAGAATATTCTTTGATCTTTGCTCTTACCTTGACTCAGCTACTTCTAAAATTTAATAGCCTGATGGATTCCTCCAAAAACTGATGAGACCAGGCATCTGTTTAACTGTTAATGATTCAATGCGAGTTCAACTCATGCTCAGCCTTGTGTGTGTCTAAACAAACCTTTTCAGAAAGATTGCAGGAAACCTCTTCATGGGAAATTGAACGTCCAGGGAAATTTATCATGGGCAAATCTCAGAATCTTTGAAAGATCACACTGCCTGAAGTTGAGATGGGCTTAACAATATGACTCATAACAATATAATCCTGGCATGACAAGTCCTCCAATTCACATAACGTTCCAGATTTTCTGAGTAAGGCTCAGAATAAGAAGAAAAACTTTTTATTATTATTTATGAATCAGTATTTCAAGCGTTATGTATGTAGCTAGTAGCAGTAAGACCAGGGGGAAATTCTCCTCTTAGCCTCTGATAAGTTGCCATAGTAATCAAGGCAAAATTACTTTTTTGAGGACCAGAATTCTTAGAAGCTGGCTAAATAGCTCAAGGAGTTTGACATCTGGATGGGCAGCCAGAGGTTGGGAGTTCATTTTCCCACTGTGCATCCCACAATAACCAGCCTATGTGGTGTTGGACAAGCTGTACAGCCTATGGGTGCCATCAGAATGTAATGGCAAATCACTTTTCAGTAGAGTTGGGTGTTGTGTTTCAGAAGTGGTCCAGTTCCGAAATAAAACACGGGAGCCCAGCTGTGTTCGGAACTGGACTAACCCTCCGGAATGAAATTAGCCAACCCCTCTGGGATCACGCATGGCTAAACTCCAATGAGGAAGAAGCCTCCAACGTTATCTTTCCTTCTCCCTGGTGCTTACCAATCAAGAGCTGTGCAGGGAAATGCATTATCTTTCCTCCCTGTCTGATTGGCTAGCGCCAGGGAAAAGGAAAAATGATGCTGGAGGTGTCTTCCTCATTGGAGTTTAGCCCCGCGCAACCCCAGAGCAAGGTAAGGGATTGGCTGATTTTGTTCTGGAGGGTTGGTCCAGTTCTGAATGCTAGCTGGACTCCCGCGTTTCATTTCGGAACTAGACCTCTTCGGAAATGAAACACCCGTCTCTACTTTTCAGTACTTTCTACTTAGAAAACCCTGGCTAGGGTTGCAATAAGTCAGACTTGATGGCACCCAGTAGTTTTAGAATTCTTAGAACCCACATGGTCAGTGTGAGCAGTTGCTGTGCTAGTTGGTGCATTTGGGGAACTATAGTCATGTTTTTTTAAAGCTGCAGGGTATTTGGTACTTTCTCTGTTTTACAGTCATTTGTATTATATGCATAGCTGAAATCAATTTTCTGAATTGTTTTCAGATGTAGGCTAAGGGACAAAGTCCTCCATAAAAGCAGACAGAATATATTTTATGTATCAGTAAGTAAGTATATCTTTCATTAAAAGCTCATAAATACAATGTTCCAACTTCAGAAAAGAATAGATTATTAAATTATGGCAGTGTACTATCATGCGTAAGAGGTGAGAACAGAACCATATTTGAAAGAACCCATTAATTAATTTGTACAGTGTTACAATTTGAAAGAGCACCAATAAATCCAACAAAATCATACTGTATATGTTTATGTCTGTGCACATGGGTGCATTCGCATGAATGCATGTTTTTACTTTTAGAACTCTTTCATGATTTATCATTTGGTGGAAACCACAAGCTTAGTTTGCACATCTGATTGCTGAAGTACATACTGCATCTCTAAGGAAATCACTTTCGAGGAAGGAAAAAGGATCATCTGGAAAGTGGCACAATGTATTTTTCACTCCAGACACTGAGATCACTAAAAGAAGGTTTTATTACTGTCCCAAATATATTTATTAGTCAAACATTTTCTCCCCCCCCTACATATTCACTATAAAAGGTGCCTCTTTCCTTCCTGGACCTTGCAATACAATTTCCATATTGCTAATAGGTAACAACATATGTATGCATTTCCTTTTCTTCATGTTTCAATGGTTCTACACAAAATGATGGGCCTTTGTATTCCAAGACTCTGTTCTCCAGCAATGAATGTTTAGATGCAAGTTGCTTCCTCCTAAAAATAAGATGTTTTCAAATGATGATTAGTAGCCACTGATTCCCTTACTCTTCATGGGTTTCTCTAACAGCTTTTTGAAGTACTCCACCAATGTAACTCATGGGAGCCTTTTCCAGAGTTTGGCCATGCCACTTGTAAAGAAATAATTCCATTTATCTGTCCTGATTCTCCCTCTGATCAGTTATATTGGATGAAGCAGGTTTTAGAATGAGAAAAGGGGGTAAAACACATCTCAAACCGCAGACATATGTATATGTGTCTCGTTTCCTGTCATTAAATGAATCTCCTAGAGGTGTAACACTTGTTGAAATTAATTTCCGTCTGTCAATGGAAAATCAGCTTGTGTAGTCAAAGGAAAGCAAAACACTGTAAATAGATTTCTATCTAAAATTACACAGTCTCAAACCATACGGCAGCCTTTTATTTAGCAAAGGTTCAGTGACTTCACTATTACAGTAGCCACACAGGTTGCCTAAAACACCTGTTATAGCTGGAGAAAATAGCAAATATACAGAATATAGAATGGAAATCCAAAATGTGATTATAAAAGGTGTTGGGTGGGGAAGGACATTATTCCTCAGGAAATGATTGTACTCTGCCATCATACACAAAAGTGCTGATCCATCTCCTCAGGAGAAAGATGTATGTTGTCAAGACACTGAAGGGGAGCTGCATGCATGCTCAGGTCCTGGGATGAATAAGAAACTGAGAAGACCAAGGAGGGAGAGATGATGATACTCACAACTGACCCTCCATCTTTCAGCTCAACACCTTAAGTAATCCCTATTGCTCAGCATTTGTTTTGGTGAACCTTTCAATAGAGGATGCTGCATTGACAGGAGATAATGTGTGGGTTGTTTTTGAAGCTAGGAAAGAATTATTTATTTGCCAAGGCCCTCTGTTCCTTACGAAGAGATGACAAGGAAAGGAATTAACCACAGAGTAGATTTTTATCTCCCTTGTTTTTTTTCCCTTAACTAGTAGTTAGTTGCAGGCTGTTTCCACAAATTTAGGGATTGCAATGGGCTTAAATTAGAAAAGGACATGTAGGCATGAGCAGAAATATTACATGAAAGTTACATGAGCTATCAAGATGTGGTTGAACTGCTCATCCTCATTGGTTCTAGCCCAGTGGTGTCGAACCTTCGGCACTCCAGATGTTTTGGACCACAACTGCCAGAATTCCAAGCCTGTATTGTCAATGACAAGGGACTGTGGGAGTTGTAGTCCAAAACATCTGGAGTGCCAAAGGTTCGACACCACTGTTCTAGCCACTGGCAGTGCTGACTATTGCAGATGGGAGCTGCAATCCATCAACATTAGGACAGGTACAGGTCCACTCCTTAATAAGTCTTAATTAGCTTACCATCACTCCTTGAATCATGATTGAATAACAGTGAGTTCTACATGGTTCCCCATATGGTTATTATGGTGTTCCACTGATAGCTGGCACCCTTGACCATAGCTGCTCCTATACAAGCTCCTCTATATAATTAAGGAGGGTGGTTTTCTTTTGTTTGGGTTCCATTTTTAATAGGGATTGTACAGCATACATTCCCAGGGTGTGACTTGCAAAGGTACATAACTGAACAAAATCTCAAAAAAATACTAGGAGAAACTCAGACAAAATAAGGAATAGCCTCAAATATCAAATGCACATCTTTGTTCTACAGAAGCAAGCATGATTGTCAAAAGGTTCAGAATGAGCGTCCAATAAGGCAAGCCACAGAAATCCTATAACTTGTGTATTTTTTTTAACCAAATCTTTTTCCTAACACGTCATTTTCAGTCCTACTAAAATTTGATTCAAACACGATGGTTTTGTCTCCCTGGAAGATTTCCGAATGCTTTCTGCTGAATTGCTTATTTACTTTAATGCCCTACGGAGCTCACTTTGTCCCTCAAGGAGCTAACTGAAATGAGTGAATTAGCCAGGAATATTTTGAAAATGAGAAATGGTAAAAGAGATCCTTTTATTGACTTTTAACATCTTGACTGGATTATACATCTGAGTAATCAGAATGAAGGCATTGCTTGCGACTTTTGTCCAAGCATCAGATCTATATGAACTGCTGGAATGAAGAGTATTGATTTACTTCATGGCCCTATATGGCTGGGCGTGGGAGCCAAAAAAGATGCTTTAAGGAGGGGGAAATGAAGCAAAAGTGCACTAAGAATTGTGACAAAAGCTGGTAAGGATATTTTTTAAATGTTCTCATTTTGATAAGACCGCCAAAACTTTTGCCTTGAATATTTCCACACCAACTTTTGTGAGATAGGATAAATATATAATGAACATTTTTTTTGAAAAGGTGTTAACATAAAGACTGGGGAAATTTCTTTTGTAATTTAATACTAGGAAGGCGAGTTTTCCCCATACCAAAAAGTACAGAGGCAGTTAAATGTGACTTCCTTCCTCCCTTCTACAAAGTCCAATTTTATTAACCACAGAGATCAGTTTTTGTATTTCAAATAATCTTACCCATGCATTTCTAATGATTCCTCAGTGAACATAAACTTATTGCGTAAACTAGTGGAAGATGTATGAACTAGTATTCTCCAAACAGCTCCAAAAATTAAAGTGGGTAATGTCTAAAGAATGAGGTGTTCTTTCCTTTGCCATGGCATCGGGTTCTTATTGTACAACCCTGTACAGTACTTCAGCAATATAATTTTTTTTAAGATTTAAAAAGCAAAATGTTACAAAACTGTTTGCAATTAACTTGAAATAGAAAAGATAGCACTTTTTAAAATCCCATTATATAGTACACCATATAAATTACAGATTATTCAAATGCACAAATGCATCTGCTTAACATTTATCAAATGTAGTTTTGTTTGCTTGTGAGTAGGTTTATACCATTGCTTCCCTCTCAGTTTTTTTGCTCCTAATAGATGGCATCGGATCACATGCCTCACTATCACGTATGACAGTGTTCCAGGTCTGAGACGCCACTGTTGCAATATCGCATATTGTTGGGGATGTGGCAGTCTGTGTAGTTAATGCCCCCATTTGGGGTATAAATGGGCTGCAGTCTGAAATCTCCTTTAAGGAGCTGATCATTATTTAAGGAGACAATCTGAAAGCTGGTTTCCGTCATCTCCAGGATGGAGTTGTCCTTCTTGGTCCCTGCTTCGCAGTAGTCATCTTTCCGTCGACCCCGGTTGTACTTCCACTTCTGAGAGGTGTAGCGCCCCTTTTTGTGCATGTGCCAGCAGAAGATGCTGAGCAGAACCACCAGCACAAATACCACTGCTCCCCCAATCAAGCCTGCCAACATAAAAGGGGAGCTAATGTTATGAGAAGTTGTTTGCTCATGGCTGGAAGCTGTGTTGCTTCCATTGCTTAACAGGGAAGGCTTGGTGGTACCTTCAGAACAGACTGTGTCCTCACCAACTCGGTAATTATTAAAATCATCCAAAGGAACCAAACAAATCCGATACGTAGATTTGGGCTCTAAGTTTGTCAAGCTTACGTTCTGCCTCTTGTCACTAACTATCCGTTCCTGAATAATACCTCCTTCCAGACTGTGACCCATTTTAACCCAGGTCAGTTTGTATGCCATCACATTGAAAAGGGAATACCAGCCAACTTGGATACAAGTGTCATTCACAATGTGTATAAACAACTGAAACCGTTCAACAATGGGAGGGGTCATGTTTTCTCCATTGTCCCTCTCAGGCACAGTGGGGAGGGTAGTTACGGTGGGCATGAGAGGAGTATATATGTTACTTGGTGTTAGGATTGATGATGTAGGGGCCACTGTGGTTGGCAGGGATGTTGTGGGAATTTGGGTAACAAGTGACAGATCAGGGGTAGTTGTGGGACATGACAACATATTCATGTTAAGTTCCCTGACTGCCATACCCCGGACATGTTCTGGCCCCTGACACATGAATCCTCGAACATTGATGGAGGAAGGAATTATCTTGAGCCATTCAGTGACCCACTTAATACTACAATCACAAAGCCACGGGTTATTCCTTGCTGTGAGTTGCTTCAGGTTGTGCAGGTTGTCAAAGACTCCTTTGGTCAGCATCCGCAGCTGATTGTTGGAAATATCAAGTCGCTCCAACTGCTGGAGGTTTGAAAAGGCTGAAAGCGGTATGTGTGATATCTGGTTGTCCTGTAGATAAAGCCTAAGAAGGTTTGTACCTGGGAGATCTGGGGGAGGATACGTTAGTGAATTCCGTACTATAGAGAACTCCTTCAGCTTGGATAAATGGCTGAAGGTGCCATCTGCGATGCCTTTGTTGGTTAGAAGATTGCCATCCACGATGAGCCGTTCCAGGCTTGTGAGATTCTGGAAGGCCATATCTGATATGATGGCAATTCTGTTTTCATCAACACGTAACTCCTGTAAGTCCACTGGAAGGCCAACTGGTACACTGCTTAAGTGATTCTTGGATAAGAATAGAAGCTTGAGGCTAACCGCTTCCCTGAACGCCCCATCCTCAACTCCAACCGTAGAGATGGAATTGTCATCCAGGTGCAGCTCTTCCAGTTTCAATAGCTGGGCCAGAGCTGCCCGAGAAATGGTCTGGATGTTGTTTTCTTGCAGGTGGAGAACTCTGACATTCTTGGGCAGATTCATAGGGAATTCATCCAGCTGGTTGCCATACAGATAGACGGTGTGCACGGACTGAACATTGTGCAGCTCTGCAGGAAATCCAGCGTTATTAATTTGGTTGTTGTGGAGGTAGAGTACGGTTACACCCTCCGGTATTCCAAGAGGCACTGAGGTCAAACTTCGTTCATTACAATAGACAAAGTTCCGGTCACATCGGCAAACACTTGGGCAGGCGAGAGCTTTGGAGAACTGCATGTAGAGTCCCAGAGAAAACACTAGCCATGATCTGTAGAAAGCAACCCTGTCCTTGGGCCACGTTCTAGTCCACAGGCCCATTTCTAAATGAAGAAACAAAATACTGAAAGGAGGAAAAAATACAAGGAGAAAAAAAGGAAAAAGGAAAAGAAAACAGCTGCTACACTTTATGTCCTTTCCACCGGTAAGAGGTAAAGTCCTTGAGGCTAAAAGAAAAATAATCCTTTTATCACTAGACTGCTTTTCACTCTAGCTAGGAAGGCTGTTGTCTTGTTATCCAGGTTTACACACTTTGTTGCTTCTCTCCATGTATGCTGAGTGATAGGGTAGCTGTGTCCTATACAAGTGGCCCACAGACAATGTAAGGTACCAAACGCTGACAGGAGACAGAACAACTAGATTAGCACTTCCTTTCACTGCAGTGTTAATGTTGACAGGAGTTTCAGCTTCCTTCAGTTTGCAAGGCAATCATTTCAGCTTGAAGCTGGACTGGAGAAATCTGTTAAGAAAGAGAAGCGAAAGTAAGCAATGTGGCGTTGTTAGCTGGTAATGCATGCATAAAAACTCATTAACTTTGTGAAACGGCAACATAAATAATGCAGCTTGTTCCCCCCTTTTCTTCAGCTTCTAAGACCAAGTAGAAAATCAGGTGGAAAACCATGATGGATATTTGATTCCTATGTTGCTGAATGTAACAGTGGTAACAGTGTACAGTGAGCCAGCACAGAAAACTTTGGCCCTACTGTGTTCAGATGGTACCAATTAGAACAGATAATTATAGCAAATACACATATGCCAAGTACCTACAGGCAAATTGATAACCTGATGGTTATCCATGATCAATTTATTAAACAACTGCTTAATAATTTATCTCTTGCAAGTTCATCTGTTTTATTGACCAAAGTCTTAGTGCCAATTTATGTTTATTTAAACAAAACCACAGCTTTTATATTCCAGACTGCCTGCCCAATTGCTTGGGATTGGGGATGCAACAAACTCTTGTTAATGAGGAACAATGTACCACCCTGACTTAAATAATTACCCTTATGCAAGTGAAAATTAGCAATGGGATTCTAGTCATTATTTATTTATATTGGTAATCTCCTGCTTTCCTCCCTATACTCACACATCTACAGAGTGCCTTGAGATGGTGTACAGAATAATCAGCTTAACTCCCCCACCGAGAAACATAAATTAAACTATTAACATACAGTTAAACAAATAACAATATTAAAAGTACACTATCATAAAACGAATTTAAAATGCTTTGAAACAGTTTTTTAAAAGTGTAGTATTCTCATAAAATTATAGAACAATAGAATTGGAAGGGGGTCATAAGACCACTGAGTTCCAAGTCTTGCTCAGTGTAGGCATCTAAATCAAAGTATATTTGACAGATGGCTGTCTAATTTTCCCTTAAATTAGCTTTGGAGTGCTTACCACCTCCTGAGGTTGTTGGTTCCATTGCTATACTGCACTAAGTTAAGATGTTTTTTAACTGATGTTCAGCCTAAATCAGGAGTCCCTTAACTTAAGCCCATTGTTACGTTCCTGCATTCTGAAATGACTGAGAAGAGATTTTTCCCTTCTATATGACTGTCTTTTGTGTATTTGAACAGTGCTATCATATCTCCCCTCAGTCTTCCTTTCTCTAGGCCAGTGGTTCCCAACATTCCTAATGCTGGGACCCTTTAATACAGTTCCTCATGTTGTGGTGACCCCTTGCCCTGTTTGGAAGAGGCCACAAGCCCCCTTTGGCAGGCCACGGCCACAGGTGCCATAGAGAACTTTCCTCTACAGACAACCCTCAGCCAATTGCAGCCTCTGGTGCCATTAACTGACATCCCCTCCAACCTATCAAGCTGTAACTCACTCTACCCCCCTTCCTCCCCCCTCCAGACCCAATCCATTAGTGCCTTTTTCTTCACTGGCTCATGGCAACCCCTGTGAAATGGTTGTTCGACCCCCAAAGGGGTCCTGGCCCCCAGGTTGGGAACCCCTGCTCTAGGCTGAACATGCCCAGTTCCTTCAATCTGCTCTCACAGAGCTTGGTGTCCAGTCTCCTGATCGTCTCCTTTGCCCTCCTCTGAACTTGTTCTAGTTTGTTGGCATCCTTGTTACAGTGTGGCATCCAGAACCGGACACACTATTGAAGATGAGGTCTGACCAGTACGGAAAAAACAGGCACTATACCTCACAAGATCTGGAAACGATGCCTCTGTTAATGCAGACCAAAAAAGCATTGTCCTTGTTTGAAGCTACATCACATTGCTGGCTCATATTTAGCTTGTGATCGACAACAATTCCAAGATCTTTGTTGCTTGTAGAGTTACTAAGCCAAGTATCCCCCATCTTGTAACTATGCATTTGTTCCCCCCCCCCAGGTGCAGAACTTTGCACTTAAATGGTATTTTGTTGTTAAATGGCATTTTGTTGTTTTTAACCCAGTCCTCATAAGAACATAAGAAGAGCCATGCTGGATCAGGCCAAAGGCCCATCTAGTCTAGCTTCCTGTATCTCACAGTGGCCCCACCAGATGCGTCTGGGAGCGGATGAGACTAGATATCTGTCTCCTGATACCACTCCTCTGCATCTGGCCCTTGAAGTACTCTGGTTTTAAGCCTGGAGATTATACATCTCCATCATGGTTTGTAACCTGTGATGGACTTATCCTCCAGGAATCTGTCCAATCCCCTTTTGAAGGCATCCAGGCTAGATGCCATCACTACATCTTGTGGCAGGGAGTTCCACAGACGAACAACACGCAGGGTAAAAAAATATTTTCTTTTGTCTGTTCTCACTCTCCCAAACCACAGTTTGAGTGGCTGTCCCCTAGTTTTGGAATTTTGTGAGAGGGAGAAGAGTGTCCCTCTATCCACTTTACTCATGCCCTGCATTATTTTGTACATCTCAATCATATCCCCCTTAAGAGCCTTTTTTTCAGACTAAAGAGCCACAAATGTTTTAGCCTTTCCTCATAAGGGAGCTGCCCCAGCCCAGTAGTCAAGTCTATCAAGATACTTTTGAATTTTGTTTCCCTCTTCCAAGGTATTGGCTATTTCAACTAATTTCTGTGTCATCTGCAGATTTGATTAGTATTCCCTGCACTTCTTCATCCTAGTCATTAATAAAAATATTGAAAAGTACTGGGCCCAGCAGGGCAAAGACTTGGGGTACTCTGCTTCTTACTTCTAGTTTGAGAAGCAGCCACTGATGAGTACTCTCTGAACAAGCTGTGTACCCATCTAACAGTTGGGTGCAGTTCATCCGATTCTAAGGATCTGAACTCTTTCAAAGTACTGAGATATTCCATTGAAGGTTCTTTTCTACACAAAACATTCAGCTACTGAAAGCTTGTCTGAAAAAAGGGTGGTTGCCTGCTGGAAAAAACACAGTGGGGAAGCGGGGGCATACATAGTTTTTCTTCCCATGGAAGGAAAGCCCATAGCTTAATTAATTAATTAATTAATTAATTAATTAATTAATTAATTAATTAATTAATTAATTAATAATAATAATAATAATAATAATAATAATAATAATAATAATAATAATAATGTGCTACCAAGTCAATTCTGATTTATGGCAGCCATTCTCTGCGTTTTCTAGGTAGAGACTACTCAGCAGTAATTAACTGTTCCCTGTGGGTGCCCTAGGACTGTATAGCTTGCCCATGGCTGCACAGACTCCCCCCGCCCCCAGGAGGCATTGTGGGGAATCAAACTCCCAACTCCAGGCACTTAAGCCAGATATCTAAACCACTGAGGCACCAGCCAGTTATAGCTAAAAATAATATCAAAAAGGGCCCTCTCCAGCATCTTCTGCAGACATGCACCTGCGAATGTGGTGAGACAAAGTGCCCCATAATATTCTGATTAGCAAGCTCACTAGATGTGGGCTGAACAGAACAACTGTTAGATGGATACACAGCTGGTTACAAAATTGTATTCAGAGAGCGTTTATTTTTGACCTCCTAATCTTAAAGCCTGGGGAGGATCAGAAGTTAAGATATTTAAGAACTTCAGATATTTGCAGCTTTATAGGCCATAAGGAATAATTTAAATTGAACCCAGAAAGTCTTGTAACTAATAGAGCACTTGTAATAGGGAAGCCATTTGCTCCATGTAACTAGTTCTGATGAGCAGATTGGTTGAGGCACTTTGGACTCAACAATACTCTTCATGTTTTCTCTCCCAGCTATTTTGATAGCACAGGTGTGTATGGTATCATCTGAAGGTTATATTAAGGACTACATTTCTGCTGATTGCTCCTGGCTGATTTCTAACGACAGCAACCACGAGGCAGAGAGATCTGAATTTCTGGCCTGAGATTTGGATTCAGAACCAAGTCAAATCAGTAGAAGTGAAATCAGTCACTGAAAATCCAGTTGGCACCTAAGCTGAATTCTTTTGTTAGTACATGCCCTCATTAGCTACATTCCATGCTGATTCTCACCATTGTGTTGGGGCCCTGCTAATAATAATTCAGGGAAGCAATGTTAATGTCATTGAAAGAGCGATAGGTATCCTGCCAGCTAAGCAGGGTTTGAACCGTGGTACGAATGATCACACCTATTGAGAACTACATCCATACCAATAACACATGGAAGGTTATATTGCTGACTAGACTGGATAATAATCTTCAGTTGTTCTTTTTAAATACCAAATCTTCAAATCTTACTCAAATGATAAAATGAATAAATCCTCAAGTTTCTGCGTCATGGACTCAGTTTTTTAAAATAAGTGTATATGGACTAATTTACAAATATGTATGGCAGAAAATGAATATTTGTATATCTTGCCAGTTTTTTATTTTATGCAGTTTTGGGTGTGTGTGTGTTTTTTTTAAAACACTTAACATTTGTAAGGACTCCTTAGACACACACTTTCCTTCTGGCACTATTCATTTATTTAAATATTAAACTGAAATACTTTGTTTCCTTAACCATGCTGATTTGGAACAACCCCATACACAATGATTAATTTGTATTTCTTAGAAAATGCAAATTAATCATCATGTATGGGATTGTTCCCAATGTATGTGTTTTAAATTATGGCACTACTGGATTATCTACAGAATTCTTTTAATAAAGAACTGAGAGAAGCATTGCACATATTGAACTCCCACCTGCATTTCTCTGTTGAACACAAGGCATTCAATAACTCTCAGGCTTTTATCCAAACTGTAATTGGAAAAGGGTGCTAAAATTCTTTAGAGAAATAATCAGATCCCTCATGACTGCAACGCAGCCTGGTCAAACGGTGGGGCTTTTTTGCTTCTTTCTCTTTCACCGACCCTCTTCAACATGGAGTTCTGCTAAACTCAAAAGTTTGAACATTTCTGTGGTATTTTAGTTAGGCTCCACACAGATATTGCTTGCCTGTGGATTTAATTTTTGTTTTCTTTCTCATGGACCAGCACAGCTACATTTGTGCATTTTTTAAAAAGATGACTATGTGTGGCATCTGTTTTTAGAAGCCTTATGCGTTCAGGGACAGAAGGAAATCTGAGTAGCAGATAAATAAATACCTTATGTACTGAAGTACATGTTTTACTGCAAAGGAAGAAAGACTCCTCAGAAGGAAAGACATTTTGTATGTAAAGATTGTTGTGCTTATTTCCAGATCTCATTAAAATATCAACTCCCAACAATGAGAACCAATACGACATGATAGACCTGAATACTATTTTCCCCTACATATACAACAGTATGTACTATTGGGTTATGCATCCCAACAGAGATTCTTGCAGGAACCCCACGTTATATGTTCCTCCAGGAATGGACCAATGCACTAATGCACTGCTCAAGGCTTTTTCTGCCTCACAAGCTCTTTGTAGAAGGATGGCTGCTCTTCAGTTACATAAGAAGCTCCGATAGTGCAGGGAGACTTTTCATAAAGCTACTGTCTCATGCAAGTCTCCTGAGGCAATTTATCCTCCTCTCTTTCAAGCCTGGGTTTGCTCCTGACCTATCTTAAATAGGTAGGTCATCTTAATACACACACACACACACACACACACACACACACACACACACACACACACACACACACACACACACACACACACACACACACACACACACACACACACACACACACACACACACACACACACACACACACACACACACACACACACACACACACACGACATACGAGAAATACAGAGAAATATGAAGAAAGTATTTTTCTCCTCAAACTCTTTATGTTGTTTTCTGGCTGGATAGCTCAGTGGTTTAGGTATCTGACTATGAAGCCAGAGGTTGTCAGTTCAATTCCCCACTGTGCCTGCCTCCTAGAGGAATAGGCAGCCTGTGTGGTCTTGGGCAAGCTGCACAACCCCAGGGTGTCCCAGAAGAAGTGAATTATAAGCCACTTCTGAGTATTCTCTATCTAGAAAACCCTAGTAAGGGATCTCATAACAGTATGTAATCATCCTCATCATCAATTTTAAAAGCACACACACCTAAATACTTTTCTATGAAGGCTTTCCTCACAAAAGCCAGTTTCTGTTTCTGTCTGTGGCCCATCTGCTACCCAAACTCTCCTTTGATAACATCATTTCAATCTTCTAAAGAAAACTATACTTATTTTAATACCATCTTTCCTCCATGGCACTATTGTGAAGTACATAGTTATCCCTTGGCCCACTTTATCCTCTCAAGAAAATAGTCCAAAATGCACTTGATGCAAGGCTGCTATCACTTGAATCCAAGTGCGTGAGAGTTAAATTATTACAGCTTGTTTTAAAGCTATGATTTGCTACTGTCCTAAGATGAACTGAACATAGCTTTCTATCCTCCACTGATTTCTAAGATGGGAAATGATTCCATCCTCCTCATTCATACAATTTCGTACACCAACTCTTTCAAGCTGTATGGTCTTTTTCCTTCCACTCGACAATTTGTTGCCTATCTAACATATGTCAATTTTCTCCTCTCAGTCTCTTAAATGTGTCTTTGCTTCAGTCCGTAACTTCCTTTCTATCTGAAAATCAACAGTCCTTGTGAATGGTTAGCCGCTTTGTGCCCTTCACTATCAGACAGCTTTGTACGCTGAGAAAAACAGGTTTTATTTATAGTTCTGATCCACCTCATAAAATAGTTTTCAAAATTTCAGAAGTACAGCAAAGAGCAAAATTGTATAGGCCTAGGTTAGGCATAACACATTCAGTGTTTTTACAATGGCAAAGACAAAATAGCAAAAAGCAAGTATATTTTTCTTGCTGGCATGCATCCACTTTCAGACTGATTGGTGCTGCATTGTTTCCCTCTGCAATTATCGTTGTCAGCTATACATTCCTCAGGGCAAGCGCTGCCTCACATACTATGTTTACAAAGCAAGTAAGGAGTGCAGGACAATATTGTGGTTCAAAGCTGAGCATTTTTCAAAAAAGATGGAAAAAGTAGCCTGGAACTGTTGATGCCTGAGTGCTTGTCTATGGTGTCAAAAGCCAACAGACAGACATTTTGATAAGCCCTCAAAAAGTTGGCCATGGGGGGAAATGACCCATTTCATTTTACTCTCCAATTCTTAATGTTTTTATTTTCCAAGCCCCTACCAAAGAATTGTTGAGATGTCAAACAGATTCTCCCCTTACTTGCTTTTTGTTTGCTTGTTGCTCATTTTGCTTTCCTCCTCCTCCTCCTCCTCCTCCTCCTCCTCCTCCTCCTCCTCCTCCTCCTTTCATTCCTCCTGGGGCCATCATTAAGAGTCAGGCCATGAAAACCTGCCCTTAGGTGATTTGACTCTTTTACTGGCAATTGCTGTTGTCTGCTTTTTGAACAGTCACATTCAAAACAGCCGACCCAGTTTCAGCTTATGGAAGTAGGCAATCACATGGAAAGCTCACTGAGTACAAGCGCAAGACAGTTTGGATTGGTTGGAACCTATAACTGCCTTAGGCTCAGATGTTTCTAGTAAACAGCAATGAACTCCACTGCTTATGCTGAGATTAGGGCCATATCTAATTTAAAGAGTAATATAATGCCAAGGCCAGAATGCTGTTGGCCATTGTGACGCTTTACCAGTATAGTGCTCTATGAGATCTCTAACCTTGTTTACACAAGCCAGAGAGTGCCCTGTTGCACATACCACAGGTTACTTGTGCATGGGACTATTGGAGATCTCCTTTGTAAAATCAGAAAAAGCCCAACGGCTTGCACAATGTATGAAGTGGAGTGAATGGATTTCTGGCCTAAGGACTTAATTGGAGGAATAGGACGAGCGCATGGTCTAGTGTTGACTTGCCTGACCTGAAGCCAATCTGTTCAGCCCCCAAGATTGCCTGGATTCTGATCCAGTGGTCAAGTTTGACCAGTAGATGTTTGGCATAGAGTTTTCCTATAACTGATAGAAGGCTAATAGGTTTATAGCAGGCCTGCCCAAAGTCTGGCCCACCCCTCCCTCCCCCTCCGTTGCCACATTTTTTTTTAACAATCTTCCGCCAACACTGACACCACCGGGAACCTTGTGAAGCTCGCCGCGCGGGCGAAGGGTGGCGCGTGAGCGGGCCACCGCTACTGGCATAGCTGGGAAGCTTGGGCAGCACCACAGGGTAATGTGTGAGGTTGGGCGCACGCACGGGGCAGTGATCGGGTGGGCCATGCCACCGGCACCATTGGGAAGCTTGGGCGGACAGGCAGTCTGCCACCACCGGCACCGCAGGGGAATGTGTGGGGGTGGGCAGGCCAGTGGGCCTCTGCCACCACCAAGGAGCTTCGGGGTGGGCTGTTGCGCGAGCTGTCGCCACCGCTGGGGAGCTTGGGGGGGGTGCAAGGTCGCACAGATCGCCTCTTCCAAGGGACGACCTTTGGCCGCGGCTCCTCCTTGTGCTTTCTTTGGTCCCCACTTTCCTTCTTTCCTCCCTCCCTTGGTTCCCCACTTCCTTCCTTCCTTCTTCCTCCCTCCCTTAGTCCCCACCTCCCTCCCTCCCTTCCTTGTTCCCCACCTTCCTTCCTTCCTCTCTTGGTTTCCACCTCCCTCGCTCCCTCCCTTGGTCCCCGCCTTCCTTCCTGCGGGTGGGGTTGCAAGGGGTCAGTGGGTGGGGCTTGCAGTGGGGTGGCAGGGTCGGGGAGCAACCGGCCCCTGACACATTCTCAGCCACCAAATCTGGCCCTCCTTACAAAAAGTTTGGGCACCCCTGGTTTATAGCTTTCTGGTGAGCTGTGATCTCCTTTTTTAAAGATAGGAACAATTATTGCATTGGTCCATATCTTAGGAATAATGCCAGATTTATTGACATATGTGAATATAGGGGCCAGAAGTGTAGCCCACCAATCTGGGTCAGACTTCAGAAGATCAGAAGGTACAGTGTCTGGCCAACGGGCTTTGCCAGATTTTAATAGAATAATTAATTCCTTTATCTCCTCAGATGTGACCTGAGGCCATTCAGACAGCTCATGAGTTGGTGGGGGAAAGTTAAATGTGGAGGAGATATTCTCATCATAAAAACAGTTGAGAAATGTTGGATCCACAAGTGATAAGTAATCGCAGAGTGTGCTTGAGTTCCCCGGGGGAAGGAACCCGCCACTATATTCCAAAATAGTTTAGAGGTTTTGGAAGTTACAGACTGGATTAGCATCTGCCATTGGTCCTGGGTATAGCGAGATCTTTTCTCCTTTATCAGGGTTTTTTTAAAAGGTTTTTAGAATCGATGTACTTTCTTAAGAGTTCGGGAGTTTGTAGAGTTCTGTATTCCCTGTAAATCACCCTGATGTTGGCTTTCAGTGTCCTGCACTCTTTGTCAAACCAACTCCTATTGAAGGAGGAAAAGCATTTCTGAGGCCTCCAAGGGCCTTTCTAGGCCTGTCAGATGCCTCAGAAAATGCTTGTTGGCAATCCGAAGGTCACTTACGGTTCATGCAGAAGCCTTGGGGGGGGGGCTCCAACAGGCCTAGGACGGCCCTTGCAGGCCTGTTCAGGGCAGTGCCAGGCTGAGGGTAAGTACAAGAGAACCCAGCTAGCCCCCCCCCCCCCAGGCCTGACCAAACCTGCATCCCCATATCGTGGATTTTCAACTGTTGCGGGTCGGGTCGGGTCCCTAACCCCTGCGATAGGTGTGGGGGGGTCACTGTATAAAAATATATGCCCTACAAATTCAGACAAGCAAACAAAATCAAGAAAGGAACATGGATGTTTCCATAGTTTTGCTGATGTCCAAATTATGTATTACTGTCATGGGCTTAGTATATAAAATATCATTATGGATGCTATCTTAAACCTGAGACCAAATAACTTTTTATAATCATGGGATGAGATTACAGTGATTTTTCATGAGGCTTTGAAGTTTTATCTTGTTAAGTGTAAGGCACATAATAAATTATTAGGGTGTCTGTGTGAACAAAAGGAGGAGGAAAACATGCTATACACATGGTTGCCACTTCAGGTCACTATGGAAACAATGATTTTGTCAAGCTGCGTTTGGCTGAAACTTGCTTTTATCTCCCATTCACAGAAAGGAGGGGGTTAAATTGACAGCCATGAACACTTACATAAAGGGATTACTAAACTCTTCCCTTGTCACTCCAAAATTCTTTCCTTTGTATTGTACTGATTTGTGGTTTATTCAAAATTAATAAGGTTTTAGAGTGTTTGGTAACTGCTTTCTTTATGATTGTTGGTCCCTCCCTGGTTTGCTATACAATGGTTTTATTTACAAAAATATTTGGGGGAAATTTGCATTCTTTAATTGAATCCAAGCTTCTCTTCCTAATCAAACTAGAATCCGCCAAGATAAAAATGAATTATATATATGAAACAATACCTCTAATCTTGTAATGTGTGTACCTTGAGGTATTTTTGATCCCTATAAGAATACTATATCAATATATTAAGAATGAGTAGTAAGTAGGGTATGATGAGGAATGGAGTCATGGTTAAATTTACAAACTATGCATTTCTAGAACCAACTCAGAAATCTATGTGTCCTTCCCTAAATTTAATATAGCCACCTACGCACAACAACTAGAGTATATTCATCTGCATCTCAGCCTCCTGCTTCAGTGAAAAGGCTGCACAGGACTCTTCTTTTATTCTTTTTGTCCTAATCAATAGCACTGGCTATTGAGAAAAGGCACCTTAGTGGCAAAATCCAACAGGTATGTTGGAATCCTTTTTCTCCCACCGGGTTTTTCCTGACACAAAATGTATTCAGAAAGTGACTCAAACCTTGGGACTTTGTCTACAACTCAGTATGTGAAATTCTGCAATACAGTGGTACCTTGTATAAAGGAATTAAATTTGTTCCAAATGAAATTATGTTAAGCAAAATTTCCTTTATACAAATGTCCCATAGGAATGCAATGAAAACAGAGTAAACCCTAATCGCGACCATTTTTATGTTGTACGGATTCGCCCCATAGGCAATTCTGTTAAGCTAATTTCCCCTATCTCTGTTATACAAACCATTTGCTATACGAGGGTCCACTGTACATCTATCTTGTAAGTCTTAGTTGTGTCTGAAATCGGCAACAAAACATGACACTGAGGACTAATGTGGTTAAAGCAAAATATATATTTTTTGTCTATTAGGCAGGAGTTGAAGCTTTCATCACCTTACTTTAAAATTCCCCACTCTGCCTCCTGCGATGAAGAGCCAGCCTGTGTAGCCTTGGGTATGCCACACTATTCCTGGGTGTCCCTCAAGAAGGGAATGGCAATCTACTTCTAAATATTCTAAGTATTCTCTACTTACAAAACCATGAAAATGTTTCTCTAAGTCAGAGTTGACATCATAACACAATTAATTTATTAATTATTATTTGTGTTATAATCATTTACTTTTTTAATATGGGGGTAGGCATAACTCATATCAGAACTGGATATGGAACAACTGACTGGTTTAAAATTGGGAAAGGAGTACGACAAGGCTGTATACTGTCACCTTGCCTATTTAACTTTTATGCAGAGTATGTCATGCGAAAGGCAGGTCTGGATGAATCACAAGCCAGAATTAAGATTGCCGGAAGAAATATCAACAGCCTCAGATATGCAGATGATACTACTCTGATAGCAGAAAGTGAGGAGGAATTAAAGAACCTCTTAATGAGGGTGAAAGAGGAGAGTGAATAAACGGGCTGAAGCTCAACATCAAAAAAACTAAGATCATGGCCACCAGTCCCATCACCTCCTGGCAAATAGAAGGGGAAGAAATGGAGGCAATGACAGAGTTTATTTTCTTGGGCTCCTTGATCACTGCAGATGGCGACTGCAGCAACGAAATAAAAAGACGCCTGCTTCTTGGGAGGAAAGCAATGGCAAACCTAGATACCATCCTAAAGAGCAGAGACATCACTTTGCCAACTAAGGTCAGGATAGTCAAGGCTATGGTTTTTCCAGTAGTGATGTATGGAAGTGAGAGCTGGACTATAAAGAAGGCTGATCGCCGCAGAATCAATGCTTTTGAGCTGTGGTGCTGGAGGAGAGTCTTGAGAGTCCCCTGGACTGCAAGGAGATCAAACCTATCAATTCTGAAAGAAATCAACCCTGAATGTTCACTGGAAGGACAGATTTTGAAGCTGAGGCTCCAGTACTTTGGCCACCTCATGAGGAGAGAGGACTCCTTGGAAAAGTCCCTGATGTTGGGAAAGATTGAAGGCAAAAGGAAAAGAGGACAGCAGCGAATGAGATAGTTGGACGGTGTCATCGATGCAACCAATATGGATTTGACAAAACTCCAGGACAGTGGAAGATAGGAAGGCTTGGCGAGCTCTGGTCCATGGGGTCACGAAGAGTCGGACACGACTGAACGACTGAACAACAACAAGGCATGACTCTGGTCCAAGGAGTCAGAGCATGCTTATAAGTAAGAACCAAGACTAATCACTTAAAATTGTCTCTAGGCTCCCCCCCCCATTTCAATGTTTAGAATACAATCTATTTAAAAGAATTAAATCCAAACAGTTATCTATCCTATGTAGGGGACACGGAAGGACAGACTCCTGTTCTAGAGATTTGCATGTTTATCTGATTTTCTGAAGAAAGTGTGCAAAAGTTCCACACTCATAAACTCTCTTCTCACATTCTGTCCCCTGACAAATTGTTAGCGTATGACATCACTGTAAGATTAATTTGCCTAACCAGGACTTTTAATTAAGGCTGTTGGGAGTGAAAATAGGCCACATGCTGTATGAGAAAACTATGAATACCACTCCACAAGAAAAGAAAAATAAAGGCTTTATAATTAATTTCACTTCTATCTTAAAAACATCTTAATCTCCTGATGACAACAAAGCATACAGGAGACTGGGTGTTCTCTCTTAATTTAGCCATTTTTCTGGACAATTACAAAGGGTATTTCTTGAATATAATACTGTATGTGATTTTCAAGGATCTGTTTCACATTGCTCATGTTCAATTTTTAGCATTCTTGAATGGCCAACCTTTATCCAACTGTTGCATACCAGAATCAAATTTGGCATTAGAGGTAGGTAATGCACATTCCCTATTACTGTTTTTCTCCCCCTAAAACGTGTCTTCTTTAATTGTATGCACCTCAGGAATGATACTCACAAACTAAATCCATGTTTAACTTCCAATACTCAATCAAAAACCAAGCAAGCTAAATGAAAATTATGTGAAGAAAATGAGAAGTGGCAAACAGCCATCTTTCATCATTTATGAGAATACCACTGCAAAACATGTGAAAAACAAACCTTCAGATCGGATAGAATGCTGTCCCGGGTAGATGGGAGACCAAAGTTCAAACCATTGATGAGGCAAGGATTCTCACCAGATAGCTAACCGTATGCATGAAGATCCAGATTGATGCTTTTTTGCCATTAAAAAATGGCTGAAATCATGACGATCGGTGTAGTAGAATATAATTGAATCAATGGTACTCATCAAATTCCCACTGATTCAACTGACCTTCTCTAGTTCTGACTTAACTAGCCTAAGTAATGAAATTTCAGCACATGTTATTTGCATTTTCATTCATTTCCTTTGCATTCCCCTACAGAAGACACTTCTTGGGCACATCCAATTTGATTTCCCAAGAAATCATCTAGGAGGACATTGTTTTCTGGTAGTGTTTTTTGGGTGTGTGGGGTGTGTGTGTGGGGGGGGAGCTTTCACCACAGAATACAGTAGCCCTTACTGACACATGCAATTTCTTCTTCAGAATACAGTACAAGTGCATACACTGTTCCTGGAAAATATGAAAGCAGTTTTCAGGAGACAGACAGCTTCCTCTACTGTCACTAGAATAGGTGGTGCTCTTCTTTGAATGAAGGCCAAACAAAATTATAAAAATAAAGTCCCCTCCTGTTAGTCAGGAGTCCATGCAATTCATTCTAAATGTTCTCCTAGTAATGGAGGCTGCTGAATCCACTGTTGCAAGGTATTCTGGGTTTTGGTTTGAATTTTATAGAAGCTCTAAAGGTGCTAAGCTTTATTTCAAAAACAGCTTCAGGACTTTGGATATTAAAACTTCAGAACCTTTAATGTTCACATTAAAGCCCAGAAGAGACTTTCTGATTCCACATCAGAGTCCACTGTCAATGTAATATGTATTCAAAGGTTTCTAATCTTTACTATTGAAGTGATTACATGAATTAATATTATTCTTAATAATAATGAGTCAGTCATTTGGTTCTTGCAAATCTCAGAAGTAACTTGATGGCTGACTCCTGCACTTCAAACTAAAATGCAAGCATATTTCATCAGGGTATTTGTGTATCTGGAATCACGCTCCTAGTTTTATGGGCCAGCGCACCCACAAAGTCCATGAGCTGCCTTTAAATTAGCATATAAACATGTACTACAAACAAAGATAACTGCATTATATACTTCTGAAATAAAAATATTTGAATAAAGGTAGCCAAACTAGATATGAGCATTGTCTCATGCCTGTCCTTAATGTAAACTGTGTAGCACTATCACAGGAGTGTAGGCTGCAGTCGAATGTGGCTTATGTCCTTGTCCATTACAAATCTTCCAGCCTTAGAAGATAATAAAAAAATGTGCTGCTTATATACTGCCCTATAACTCTTAAAGCATTCTCCGAGCAGTTTCCAATTTAATTATCAGGTTACACGTTGCCCTGCACAGCAAGCTGGGTACTCACTTTACGGATCCCAGAAGGATAGAAGGCAAATTAAAACTTGTGCTGGCTATCTGGGATTGAACCCTGGTTTTGAACCCAAGACCATAGTTTTGGCTGCAGTCCAGCAGTTCAGCTACTATGCCACTAGCCATTCAAACATATGCCAAGCAGTTGTCTTGTTCTCAACAATATACTCATTAAACATTGCACATCAATACAGTATATGCATAGTATACAATGCTAATTTATGGTGGCACAAAAATGAACTTGCAAAAAATAATCCATTATTAACATTACTAAATTTGCCCTTTCAGTTTCTGAAGCAGTATTTTCCAAATATTGGTATCAGAAAACATTAAGGACAGTTTTGGAGGAAAATATGTTCCGTTTTCAAAACTATCAGCCCAACCTCATCTTTTGCAAGGTAAAGAAAAGCTGGAATAGTCCAGTGGGTAGGAACACCAGGAGCTGTAAGATAAGTCTCCATTGAGCTTTCTGGGAGAGAGGCCAGCTGTGATTACCCAACTGTGTGTGTCTGATGGAATTACAAGCCCTGCTGCAGGTATGGTCTTGAACAAGTTGCACAGTCTAAGATGGAAGTTATAGAGAGCATTATTACAACAGCTTCAGGGGCTGCTGGTCTGTTTCTGGGCTCAGTTCAAAGTGTTGGTTATTCCCTATAAAGCTCTATAAGGCTTTGTCCAGGATCTTTGAAGGACGGTGTCACCCCATATGAACCTACTTAAGATCTTCTGGGGAGGCCCTTGTCTTGGTCCTACTGCCTTCCCAAGCTCATTTGGTGAAGACACAAGAGAAGGCCTTCTCAGTGGTTGCTCCCAGGCTTTGAAAGGCAATGCCCTGAGAAGCCAGATTGGCCCCTTCCCTCTTGCCCTTCCATTGTCTGACAAAGACCTTCCTTATCAGGCAGTCTATTAAGCGACTGTGCATGTGGGTGTCTAAGGAATGTTGCATTTATAAAATTTAGACTTTTTAAAAAAAAGAAATGAAATAATTTAAATCTTGGTTTCTTGGTCCTCTAAGGGAAGAAAGGCAGCATATGAATAATATAATTAAATAAGAAGTGAGTGATAAATCACATCTGAAGACTTTACACCAAGAAGATCCTCATGACTTCTGCTGTAAGCCACCAATGACTTGATGGGTGTCATAATATTAACTGCAAGCTAAATATAGAACATGGACAAGTTCCTCTTTGGCACTACAACCTCCAGAATTGAGAGCAAAAACAACCAGGAGCCAAACCAGATGGGAAACAGAAGGCTTTTCAGGTTGTGGGTAAAGTTACGGCATTTTGACTGTTGGGCTTTTTATAGTATAACTTTTCTTGACCTGAGATCAGGGATAGAATAACATATTTGAAAAAATACCTGGGGAATAGATGGATATTCAGCTGCGGTATTTAAGAGGGAACTCGTGCTGCTAACACTCTTTTTAAATGCTAAAATTCTAATCCCAACTCTAATGCATTTTGGAGTTTAATAAGCAAACTCTGGGCGCAGAGTACATCCTGAAAGGTGAGTATATTTATTAGAATTAAAATCAATAACTTTCCTGCCTTTTCTTCTTTCGTTTTGGCAGGGTAGGGAGAATACAGCTCAGCTCCTTGAAAAGAAGTCTGAACAAGTTCCTTACTAGCCATTGCGGTTGGGGTCCAAATGCAAAGAAAATTACTAGTGAACTAGTCAATGATTTCCACCAGGAAGACCGTATTTGTTATTTTTATCCCCACTGCCGTCAGGCTGAAAATTTTGTCAACTGCAGTTGATGATAACCACCCAATTCCAATAAGGGCACATCATGTAGAAACTCCCTGTTCCATGCCTTCAGACTGACTGGGATCACTCCCCCAAAACTCCAGCCTGCTCAGAAAAAAAGATGCTTATATCCATCTTAAAGTAATCCAGAATCATGGGTGACATGTAGGATATGTGTCTGTCTGTTGTTTGCATATTTCAGAAATGCTAATAAGCATGGAGGACAGTTAGTACTCCTCTCCATACAGAAAAGATCTTGTCCACTGTCCATTGGCCTTCCCTGGGACATCAGTAATTTCATTCTAACTATGCAAAATTGTATGGAGAAAAATATGGTGGAAGGATGCCAGACTGAAGACATTCTTGCAACACATAAACTTAACTAACCAATTCTACAATTCCACAATGGAAAATAGTTTCACTTTTTGAAAATGGGGCAGCTTTGATGTTTGAAATCATCACCACCCAAGAGCAGTTCAAAATCATTTTATTTCCAACCAGCACTAGAGGGAGCTCTCATACAGCTACAAATATCTCTCTCCCTTTCACCCAGATTCAATTTGGTATCTAATGCTTTTTTAAAATATGTGTGTGTGTGTGTGTGTGTGTGTGTGTGTGTGTGTGTGTGTGTTTACATAGCTAGTGTCAATGAGATAGATAATTATTTTATGTTCCCTGATCTTCAATAGGAGCACACATTAAGATGGGGATAGGATATTGAAGAATTTTTGAAAAAAGAATCTTCATAAAGGCATACTTTATTTTCATTAGGATTAACAGTCTCTCTAAATGTTGGAGATGACTACCAAAATGAATTTAATCCACTTCTTTCTTTTTATTTACTGTCTTCTGAAAACCAGACATTCCTCTTCACATATGTGGATGCAAAGTTGGAATGGGATGTAGTGGACATAGATATAGGTCTGGCCTCCAACACACCTCCACTATGTTTTTCGCTGACATTTGTAACAATATTGTGTCCCTGAATAATGTTGGCCTAAGACATAAGGAATCTCTAACCTATATCCATGTTGGCTAGGATTTCTGATGATCAACCGCACAACATCTAGGAGTCCATAATTGGGAACCACCAATGTAGATTTCTAAATATTCAGAGACATGGTTATGTTTTACTGATAAGACAGGCAAACATAGATCAAATGTACAAAGTAGTAAATAGCAGCCAGGTGTTCAGGGACATCCCATGGTGCCAAACTGTTCAGACAATGAATCATAGCACAAGCCTTTAACATTTTTGGTACTCATGCAAGGAATCATCCGATATTCCATTGCACAACCTTACATTGTATTTTTGAGATGTCAGCCAATCACTTATGCAATGACTTCAACATAAAATCCAACATAATCGTGCTCTCAAGGTTTCTTACTCTATCACTGCAGAATACGATCTTTGGCCGAAAACAACAGTCAGACCTCAGCAGAACTGGGAGACAGGTTATAGGTACATCCATATTTCTTTCCTCCACATTTATTTCTCTATGTCTGGAGAAAAATGACTATATAATGCTTAGGCTAGAAACATACACCAGTTTTACTTTCTTCTATTTCAACATTAGCTTGTCCTCTCCTAGAAAATCATTACTTCTGTTTTTTATCAACCCGTCACCATTCACCTGTGAATCTTTGACATCTTACTTTTACCATTTATATGTTCCCATACCGACTAACTATTCTGTAAAGAGCTAATGATTATTAGGTTTACCATGTTAAACTATTCCAAAACAGAAAACAGAAATGCTAAACAAATGGTAAAACATTTTAGCTCCTGCACAAGAAGTTCCTTGTACAAATTTAAGGACAAGATGTACAGAGCAGTGGAGACAGAATAGAGATTGCACTCATACTGAGACAGGATACTGGCCTAGCACATTTACTATGGCATATGCTTTCAGTGATTCAAGCCCATGTCATTACTCTTTCCACCTGTATATTAATATTAACAATATTGGTGGGAAAGTATTAATATATAGCAGTCATGGGTGCAATCCTGTTGGCAGAGCTATGCTGTGCAACAAGGATGATGTAATCAGTTGTGGCAGCACTGAAGCCATTTTGGGCCAATAAAAGGTTTCCTACAGCACTTCAGGTTTTGGGGATCCCAAGGTATCACCCTTATCCATCGGCAGCCTTCAGGAGCTACATAATGGGAGGGGTGAAAAGTGAAAGCTAGAAAATCCCTGCTGCCAGTCCCCACTGCACAACAGGATTTCAGCCAGCATGGGCAGAATCCTATAGGTGTTTGTGTAAGGTCTGTGTAACCAGCAGTAACATCTTATTACTAATGGCCAGAGGATATGCACCCCAACATATTTTCATGTCATGGCAATAATCTGTGATAAATTCTGGAAAACTTGTTTTGACTTATTCTTTAGCAGGAGCAGTCTTGTTTTAAAACAGTGGATCCAAAAATGGGGATCAGGACCCCTTTGGGGGTTGAACGACCATTTCACAGGGGTTGCCATGAGCCAGTGAAGAAAAAGGCACAAATGTCTTGGATCTGGAGGAGGAGGGGGAGGAAGGGGGGAAAGAGTGAGTTACAGCTTGCTAGGTTGGAGGGGTTGTTAGTCAATGACACTGGAGGCTGCAATTGGCTGAGGATGCCTGTAGAGGGAAGTTCTCTATGGCACCTGCAGCAGTGGCCTGCCCAAGGGGGCTTGTGGCCTCTTCAAAGCAGGGGGAAGGGGTCACCACAACATGAGGAACTGTATTAAAGGGTTGCAGCATTGGAAAGGTTGAAAACCACTGTTAAAACATGCTTAATTATGGAGATAACTTTAAAAGTCAGGCTAGCATGTCTGTATTCCTTTTATTCACATACAAACATCCACATAATAGGAAATAAGCATATTTATCATAAGCTATTTAAATACTGGCCTTAAAATTGCTAGGCACAGATTATGTGGACTACAACATTCCCTTTTAGGGTGGAATCTGACCAGAATCATAACTGTAAATGCTACGGGTGACGTGCATTGTTTTAAGTACCCAACACACACTCTATATACAGAATGCATAATAGTACGGAAACCACAATGTTTTTAATGATCAGACCACTTTCTCATTTGCCCTAGAAATCCTCAGGAGTGAAAATGCCTGCTGAGTGTGCTAACTCTTTTTTTCACAATCTACGAGCAATGTGGCATTGGGCACAGACCACAGAATGCTTTTTCTCCAAATAAAGCAAACATTTTAACAACCTTCAGAGCAGATGGCAGAGCAGAGCAGTCGAAGAAGCACAGGTGCCGTTTGCTCAAGCCTGCTAAACCAATGTGTCCCACTGTCTTGCTCTAGAGCTTTGATGCATTAGAAGGTTCTTTAGAGCCATTTCTGGGCCCATTATGATGAAGCATCCACATGTCACCAGATGGTCACCACTATGCCATTTTCACTCCATTGGGCTGAGAGAAACGGACGATCACCTCCAAACTGCTATCAAACTCAGTTCCACCTCTTGGAGGAGAAAGCTGTGGGGCAGAACAGTTGGGTCCTCCTGGTTCACCTTCCCTCAAGGCTTCATTTGTCAAGATGGTTGCTATGTAAACCCTGAAAAACTGAATTCTTTAAAAGAGTGGCATAGTCTAGTAGGAACTGGCAAGCCACTCCAGTATTCCTGCCAATAAAACTCCATGGACATGGGGTCACGAAGAGTTGGTCACGACTGTAATGACGCAACACACACACAAAGAGTATAAGAACGTATTATGGTATGCTTTGTTGCCTCTACATTTGCCTATGAAAATGTGTAAATGAAAGACCCAAAACACAAAAGTATCACCCTTTCTTGTTCTTCATCCACTGCCAAAAGAGAGCACATAAATGGTTTGTGCCTGATGCCACATTCTTTACAGTTTATTAAATAACGAATTAACTCAGTATTAATGACATATTATTATCTTCCACTGTATCAACAGAAGTCAGAGGTATACAAGAAAGTAAGTTTACAAGATTTGAGAGAGAAAATATGAGATTTCTGTTTCTAATCTGCTGAAACAGCTTTCCCCCCCTCCTAATGAGATAAAACCTGGACCTGACTGCATGGCCTGTTTTTGATAAGAGCAATAAGGCCAAATTAATTAAAAGAAATTCATTTTAAACCCCTAAAACAAGTGCTGTTTCACATATGGCACAATGCATTTTTGTACTTGAAGAAAAAGAACAGCCTGCTGTGTCTTTGCAAGCAAATTGGCTTCTACCTATAAATTATTCTACACTGTTAGCTTTTATCTAGAGAGAGGCAGGCAGCCTAGCAAAATGTCTGCAGATAATTTGAAAAAGCTGCTTTCACTGGCCTAAGTGACTCAACTTTGCAACTGCTGAGACAGAATCTTGACACTTGCCTATCAAGCTGACCAGCACCACATTACTAATGGGGTGCTGTGGCAAGACATAGCAGCATGCCCCCCAAAAGAAACAGGTCTGAGTTCCACCTCTTTCTTGCTTCCTCAGGTGTCACAGCCTTTGCAACCAAGTGGTTTGTGTGTCTCATCGAAGGTGTATGAGGTCCATTTGAAAGAGGCCCTTTCCTCTTCCAAACTTCAGATATCCAATGGACAGATATTACTTCCCCACCCAGAAATCAGGAGGAAAGAAATGAAAAACAAGTAGAATAACAAGATATATAAGGCTTGTTATACATATTTTCAACACTCCAGAGTTGTTGCCATGGTGGACCAATAAAATAAAATAAAATAAAATAAAATAAATAGACTATGGGAAACATTACACAATGGAAAATGCTATGATGCTCTGGAACTGTAGGCATGATGCTCCTAATGGTGTGACTCACTGGAGGACAAGAAAATGAAATGAAATTTCAGACCATTCATGGGTAATGAAGACCACAGGATGATCACCAAATGAATCCTTCTCCAAGTTATAAAGGTAAAGTTATATCCAATGTGGTTTCATGAGATGTGTCCCCTCAAGTAATAAACAAGAAAAATGCCTGTTTGTTGCAGCCCATTATTTTCCTTGTCTAGTTATTCTGCATTTAACATGTTTAGATGGACATTTACAGGTGGGGATTTGAATATAAACACAGTCTTAATTTGCAAGTTTCATTGCCCAGACATTTCTGAAGAGCAAAAGCAAATTAATCATGGAAAACACATCAGCTCTACTTAGATCATTAGCAAAACTTGCTTTGTTGTGAGAATGGATCTTAGCCTGGGCTTTCTATAGAAAGATGGAATGGGGATAATCAATCTAGTTTACAAGAATCAGTGCAATGCTTATCTCCATCTACCATCTCTGTGTACAAGTAGTAGTCTGGACAAACACAGCAACCTTGAGTGTGATAGTTTGTGTGATAAAGGAGAATATTCACCCATCAGAGAAACTTTCCACATGGAGACATGTACATCATACAGACACTGGAAACCCAACCTGCAGCATATTTCATGCTTTTGTCAGGGGATCACATCACACTAATCAGGAATTCTCACATGGTGGGGAGGTGGAACCTCTTTGCATAGTAGTGTGATATGCTAGAAGGCTGCAATTATTTGTCCAGTAAACAAGAGTCTGAAAACAGGAACCATGTTTCCATTGAGATTTATGACAATTTTCTTTCTTTCTGGTGAAGGTACAGGACCACTGGTGTGGCAGAAGGGTTCTCTCTTTCAGTTAGCATTAAAGTTCCCATTCTGGAACAACTGGCTTATCAAATTTGTATATGCCTTTCCATTTCTATACCACCCTATTAGTGTTGCTACTTTTGGGGTACAATAAAATCATATGCTAAAATACTATATGACAAATATAATAAAAACAATAAACCCCGTTGCTAACTAGTACAGTACTACCTTTACATAAAAAATACACAAACTCACTTAAACATGTCAGAACAATATTCACACTAGCAAAATACAACTTTATATAATTCAGTCTTAACTAGCTTACTAAAAACAGAGGGAGCTGCTGAACCTTTATAGGGAGCTTCCAGAGGGAAGGGGCCATTACTGAGAATACTAGGTTCTTGACTTTTTTGGCTTCCTTGGGTGTACTATGTAGTTCCTTGGGTGTGACATACTGCTGGATTTCAGCCAGTTAGTAACAAATAATGTAGCAGCACATTGAGAACTTTCTTACTTCAGTTGTGTGAAGCTCCTTATTTTGTCAGTATCCCTCTGCATATAGCTCTTTTGAAGGTTTTGAATAACACTTAACTGAACAATGGTCCTGTACAGTACAGTGTTAACTATTGAAATTACTCTAGATAGATTATTCTTTAGATTCCTATCTCCTTTCTCACTGACCACATTTTCTGAGAGCGGTCCATTACAGATTCATGAGACATTGTTGGCCCACCCACAAAGGGCAGCCACCAAAAAGAAATCTAAATGTTAGTTCACAGGAAACGACAAAATTGTTACGTTAAAAATGGCTAGTACCAGCATTCGTTTTCCACTGGCAGTGATTTTCAGTAATTAATAATCCCCCCTCTTGTCTTACAACTTGTTCAGCTTCCCGCCACTACTGGGGCAGAACACAACTTCTACAGCTTCCCGGGGACTTGGCATCAACTCCTCAGTAAATCTTACTGATTCAATGATTCAATAGGCCTACTCTAGTTGCAAATTACTATACTATGTTACAGGCTTTCAGCCATGACTCAAGGCAGGGAGAAAGTATTACACTTAATACAGAGAGAGAGAGAGAGAGAGAGAGAGAGAGAGAGAGAGAGAGAGAGAGAGAGAGAGAGAGAGAGAGAGAGAGCAGTTCTGACTACCCAAGTTCTCTGCATTAGTGCTCAGAATGTTTTCCATTCAGTACCATGTGTAACGTAAGCCTTAAAGATCTAGACACTGAATTAGAGATGCTGTGTTTAGGGCAAACAAACTACTTTGATACTTCAGTGTTAAACTCTTGGGGTTCAGAATAGCATACTGTATGTATGTATGTATGTATGTATGTATGTATGTATGTATGTATGTATGTATGTATGTATGTATGTATGTATGTATGTATGTATTGGACCGTTGGAAAACAATCAGTGTATATCCATGAAATTCAAGGGAGAAGTAAACAATACATATATGTATGTTGATGTCACTTTTGAAATATAATAATTTTAAACATCTATTTTTATCATTTCTTTTAAAAAAAGAAATCAGCTTGATTTCTGGTATTTAATTTTATATCTGCTGTTAAGTTTCACATAGTACAGCATACATTTTATTGCTCTTAATCATTGACCCCTTGTGACTACACAGAGATTTACTACCTTGTTCTATTTTTTTTTACATATGTGCCTGGCACACTATGGCCTGGATGCCCTTGTGCTTTTAAACTGTTAAACTGTGAGTAGCTTTTCATCATTTTGAAAGGCTTGCAGTTAAAATCTTGGATTTTATGTAGCCCAGCAAGTATTGTATCCAAAGTCTCTTCTCATCCCTCATCAACATGTTGTGTTTTAGTCTCCCATTCTCTCTCTTTTTTTTAAAAAAAATACGCCAATAGTTTATAATAGACAGATGTTAAATCCTCATTCATCTTATCCTTGTAGGAAAGGACAAACTGCAGCATTCTTTTCCTAATAGCAAGGAATTTCCTGGCAAGAACAATGCTTTTCAGGAAAAAAAAGCTCACTCCCCCCCCCATAATTTTAGCATTACAATGTCTGCTATCTTAGATTGTGGGCAACTTTTAAAACAATCAGCTGGTCCCTCTTGTTCTTTCTACTGTGAGTGCATTGTTTCTGAAAGTGAAGGGACAGTAGATAAACTTTTTTGAAAGATTTTGGGGTCTCCGAGTTCTTCCTGGGAGACTCCAGTGAATTCCTAAAAACCCAGAAGTCCCATCTGTATTTATCCCTTGCTTACATAAAAGAATGAGGGAACACTAAATTATCTTTCACGCTATTTGGGAACATGAGGTCCTATTTGGAATACTTTTTAAAAAAAAGCAAACAAGAATAATTTTGCTTAAAAATTAAGCAAAATAGCTCAAATAATGATTTAATTTTAATGACACAAAATGATTGTGGCCATCGCTTTGCTGCATGTATTTGTAACGATTATGAGACTTAGAGGGAAAGGGACTTGTTGAGAATGAAGACTTTAATTAGTATTCTTCAGCTCCCTATATAAATGGGTATCATAAACATATTTATCTGCCAAATGTCCAGAATTCCAGATTTAATTAATCAATGCAGATTTGTTTTTAGACTTCAGTACTACTGGAGTTAATATCCAGTTTTAAATATTTGGCAGTACATAAACAGAATCTGGCCAGGATTCTAGTATACACAGTCCAGAAAAACTGCAGTTCATAAGCATTGGCCAGAAAGACCATTTCTAAATCCCATTATCATTCTGTTTGAGTTACGGTTCTTTTGTACTAAAATTGAAGCCTTTTCCACAGGACAAATCATAAAGGCTCACAAGGATACAGGACAAGACTCAATGTTCTTCCCCAGCTTTCCTGTCTCTTTCCTGAATTGTGAGTTTGTACTAATGAGATCTGCTACCAGGTCTACCTTCATGACATATCAACTCTAGAAAGACCATATAGAATTATCCAACAAATAGAATGGTAACAGCAAGTTTTACATAGGTGCTGTTTTTCCATCTTTAAACCTGATGGGTCACATATGATTAGCAAGTACTTAAACTCATAATAGTGGTTGTTATGCAAATGTCACCATAAATGAAATGTTAGGAGACATTAGAAGTGTCACAATCCTTACATGAACTGTAGTTCAGAACATGGAAAAATAATTCAAAAAAATCTTTGCAAACTGAAGAACATGGAAGAAAACGGATAACTTCAGACTTCAGTGAGTAGCTGCTGGACCCACCTCATGATAGTGCCTGACAGACTACATCCTGCATCACTCTGCATGAAAAGTTATTGATAGTAGAAAGTTAAAGCTATACTTTCAAAAAACAAAACAAAACAACAGAAAAACATAAACAAAAGAATTAATTACCACAAATTATTCCGAAAATAATAATCGTAAAAATAACTTCTTACTTTCTTCTCACCAGAGCCTTGACACGCACCACCCCACTGTCACCATGAACACAAGACCAGCACTACAACAATGAATTGTACCATTTAGTGAGATTGTATAATTGTAAGAGTGTGTAATAAAGAAAAAGACATAAGGTGTGCCAGGGCGTATCTGGGGAGGGGGAAGGGTGCATTTGCCCTTGGGCGCAGCAATCTGGGGGCGCCTGGAGGGGTAGCAGGAGGAAGCCATGCACCCTCACACTGCCCAGCAGTCCTTTCCCCGTCAGCACCCCCATCCACAGCCGTGCGCCAGGTGAGCGGTGAAGCAGGCAGGCATGAGCGCCACTGGCCGCAGCGCCCCCTCCTCCTCGCCTTGCTTTGGGCCCCATTTTTAGACGTGTAAGGTGCGCTCAGGGGTCAGAACTAGTGCCTTGTTGTTGAATTTAACCAGGAATAAAGGCTCCTCCACCAGGCGATGCCTTGAGATCCTCCGGGATCGATTCCCCGCTGCTTCAAATTGCGCTGGGCTGGCTGGCCAAAAGGCCTGAAAGGGTGCCTGGCGACAGAGTTTAGGGGACTCGGCAGCTCCTGCGTCTGCCCCCGTCCATTTCTGGAGCCCTGGTGGAGGCCACCTTCTCCTCTGGAGGGTTGCTTCTTGCTGCCAACTCCACATCCAATCTGTGTCTCTTCTGGCATCTTTCCGCCTCGCCCCCAGGCCACCCTGCCATTAAAAGCCAACCTTTAAGCAGTGGCTGTTTGTCCCCTTCACCTTCCTGGAAGCGCTGCACGTGGGCTTTGGACAGGTGGTCCTCCTCGTGAGGCCAAGAGTGACAGCTGTGCAGCTTCAGAGGCATACACAAGCAAGACATGGCAGCCGGTGGGACGTTGTCTGTCTCCCTGCCACTTTGTGAAGCCATTCACGACAGGGCGTAGGAGTTTTCCCAGGATCAAACCAGGATGTGCCAGCACTCCTGCTGCAGACTGGGGAGTGGGGTGGGTGGGAGTGCAACAATGTAGTGATAAACACGGCCTCCTTCCTCACGGAACGCAAACATGCGTGCGCGCACACACACACACACAGACACACATCCGCCCATGCATGCACCCACCCCACACCCGCAGGATTGGGCCCCCGTTGCTGGGTGGGTGCAATGTGGTGGGTGCGGCGGCAAATGAACTTTGTCCCCAGGCGCTCCAAATCCTTGCTACGCCTCTGAAGGTGTGCTGCACAAAATTGTGTTGTTGTCTTTTCTCTTATGTTGCAAGATAATATAAGAAAACGCAAGAAACTTATATTTGTAAGAAGCTACTTCAAAGCTTTGCTTGAGAATAATTTCTCCCAGATGGAATTTTGAAATACCTTGGAAATGGGGGAAATTTTCTGTGCCATGTTGTTACAGTCACTATTCACAATTCCTCATGAAAGGAGCTTCTGTTCCCTTACTCTGCATGCTATTCTACCAGCCATAGTCCAAAAACTCAGTCCACTCATTACATGAGAACAAGGTGGGATGGGAATCATGGGGTGAGGTATATGAATAGCCACGGCATACATAACACTAGGACATGTTTCAGAGAATCAATTAGCTTGCGCTGCACAGAAGGACAATTACTATTCAGCTCACATCCATCTTCCCACCCACAGTTGGATGTTCTACAAGAAATTACTGATTGATTTGTTGGCCAAATATGAATTTTTGAACAAATTTCCAGATTGTCTAATGACATTTATTGAGGGTGGGCATGTACTGTTATTTTAAGCATGTTTTCAGCTTGTTTGGAAGGCATTAATTTAAAGAAGTAGACTGGAATTTAAAAAGATCAGAGTAGTATGAGTAGAGCAGTATGGATAGAACTGAGTGCCAAAGCACTGAAATCCATGGCAGCAAAGGCCTCACTTTGAGCCATTGTGTGACCTCTGAAAGGTCACACAATTGAAACCATGAGCTTGGTCCCCTTCACCTTGAAGATGTACTGGAGGATGATTTTATCATTTCCTTATTCAGGGGACGGAGGCTTGTCTTTTTCACTTAGTGTCAGTATATAATCATAACCTCCTGTTGCAGATATTTTTCAGAAAGTTGCAGTCCTCACCTCCAAATTTCTTTTTGCCACTGTCTGCTGTCGATTTCATTATACTAGGTGGTGTTTTTGTTTAAGTGTAACATTTAAAAAATAAGTTTGAAGTGGAGAAATTATGCCACTGATTTGTATGAAAGGATGGATCTCTCCTCTCCCTTAAAGTGATCCATGAAACCACACTAGCTCTCTGAAGCCAAGCTCACTGTTGCATCAACCCTGACCATGATGGTCAAGGGGATGGAAGGATTTTCCTTCCCATCTAGCCAAAGGATGTGTTCCACATTAGCCCATTTGCATCCAGTTTTTGGTTTTTGGATATCTCTTTCTATGTTTGAAGGGATCCTTCAAATGAAGGCCCAAATAATTCTACATTTAGTCTGGTATGTAACATACCAACTGGCATCCTTTTAAATCAAGCTACAGTACCACCAATGAAACTAGCAAACCTTTGCAAACTTTCCATGTTTGATTAAAAACATATAAGAGTGGGTAAGAAGAAAACACTAGCACAACTTTTGAAAATAGTCCCTGATCAACTCTGCTTGGTGGAGGATTGTTCAATAATATCTGCACACAGCCCTCTCTCCAGCTGCAATCAAAATAAATTTTGTTTTCAAATTCTGTTTTCCCTTCCAAGAGAAAATACATGCTGTATTCCAGTAAAAGCTAAGACCAATCCATTTGCTAGTCTTCATTATCTTCAACTCTTTCTATCATTTAGAGAAGTTCTGCCTTCTAGGTACCAATGGAACAGAGAAATATATTGTATACAACAAGAATGGGAAAAATCAATTCAATGTAAATACTGTGAATTTATACATATTGTGGATTTATTGTGGATCATCTTACTTGAATTCCCTGCTGAGGGGATTCCACAAGTGAACAGAACATTGATTTAGCAGCTGGAGGTGAGGTTGTTATTATTGACAACCTGATTGTTTATTGTTAAAACATACGAATACTTAAAAATCAATTCCCCCATCATCTTTATCATAGCTTCTTGGTGGGATTTTAAAAAAAAGGAATTAATTTTGACAATGCATTTCGATGTTTACGTTCTATTTCCATCTTTTCTCATTCCAGTTTTTATGTCAACTTGAGCTGCTCCATTTTTCTGATGACATTAATCTCCTGAGAAAGTGAATTTTAGCACTGCATATTCACATGCTGTACAAAGAAAATACTGCACTTGCAGACAAAATATTCCCATCAAAGATATTTTCTGCCACTGTTAGGCAACAAACAAGACTACAAAATGCATTATTGAACCAATAACAACTTATGGATATATTGTACATTCCCTCTTTTCTTGAAAAAATTGTTCTCTGTCAATCCAGGGTTGAGTTATTGATTTTCGGAAGGGAAAAAATAATGCTGAGGCAATATAATTAGGGTTTAGTAATCTACCTACTATTCTTACTCAATTCAATTACTATAGTCTACTAACAAATACATTAAAGGAAACCTCTTCTCACCAATCTGTGTTATCGTAATCTATTTTCTTCATTTTTCTTCCTAGTTCATACCACTATAAAAATAACCTATTGATTTAGATACTTTCTGTTATCTGTATTCAGTACATTGCTCTGACCTATTTTGCTTGCAATAAAACTTAACAAAGCATTACTGGTAATTTCATAAGGGAAAAGAAGGAAAAATGGTGCAAAATAAAGGCTACTATGGGTGAGTGTGGACAAAATATGAATCAAAGGAACACACTGGGGAAGAACTGCAGATAAATAAAAACCAGCTCTATCTAATGCCAGGCCGAATCGAGGGCTGTCAGGGGCTGGTAGATTCACACAAGTCAGGGTGACGCTGAACATGTGGGCAGTGTCACACCGAAGTGTGGATCTCTCTGACTACAACATCTGGAGGGCTACGTTCTCTCCAACAGCTTTATCCTTGTGCTACGGGATGTGGTCCCCTTGTATGGTTACAGTTCTGAGTTAAGAAGTTTCAATAAAGTTGTGGCCCTTTCTCCCAAAAGTTGTCTCGCCTCTTTATTGCTGGGCGGGGGGGGGGAGCATTACCAGTAATTTCATAAGGGAAAATAAGGGGAAATGGTGCAAAATGAAGGCTACTATGGGTGAGTGTGGACGAAATATGAATCAAAGGAACACACTGGGGAAGAACTGCAGGTAAATAAAAACCAGGACCTGCACTTCTGAAGCTGAAGCATTAAGTAAATAAGGTCGATCATCAATCCAACTGCCCCACCTGGCCCTCCAGTGAAATATTTACAGTAACACTATCCCAAGCAGACTGCCTTGACAAACAGAAGGTAAAATGAAGCTACACACCTTATGCTGCATCCTCTATTATACAATGCAACCAGCTTGCCCTAGATTATCTTACTGCAAGTACAGTGCAAGCAAGCATGATGGAATATCCTTTGCTGGTTTGTGTTCAGTGAGATGACTAAGAATAAAAATGAACGTGTTAAGCACACTTTTGCAATATATCAGTTTGCAATCTTTACCCTAACAAAGGTATTTCATTTTCTCTAATCTATCTCTCTCTCTCTCTCTCTCTCTCTCTCTCTCTCTCTCTCTCTCTCTCTCTCTCATAGTGTTTGGTCTAATCTGTTGAAAGAACTGAGAACCTCAGCAGAAAGTGCCAGTGTTTCCATGTAAACCTGGTCACATCTCATTTTTCAAGTGACCAAGCTTTAGAGTATCAATATCAGTTTTGCTTAAGTAAATACAATATCCATTTGCATGGGCAAATTTTGGACTGGGCCATGGCAAATTTACCCTAATTTTGCCTACAGCATGTTGTATGAGTAGCCAACTGTTATTGGAGAAACTGCCTAATTTTCTGGTTCATTTGACTATACCAATAGCCAGATTGTATGTTTTTGTTTGTTTGTTTGTTTTTAAATGATAAACTGACACTGCTATAGCATAATCACTAGTTAGGAACAAGTAAAATCCTGAATTTCATCCACGTAAAGGTATTAAACTAAACCTTGTGACAACATTCTGATTCAATTATCTTTAATCTCTGCTGAGTAACAGAGAATGGAATTAAAACAGAAACATGTAACTTTGCCATTCACTTCATGGTGGACGAAATGTATGTGTGTGTGTGTGTGTGTGTGTGTGTGTGTGTGTGTGTGAGAGAGAGAGAGAGAGAGAGAGAGAGAGAGAGAGAGAGAGAGAGAGAGTATGCTCACGCACACAAACACATACAAATATACACACCCATTTTAAAGAGGTGCAGCCAAACTATTGACTTTGCCCAGTTTATAAGGAACATATTATAAGGGTCATGTTTACTGCATGTACCTAGCTTTCAATCTACTGGCAGGTCAACATTTCATTTCTCAGGCTGGCTGCTCAACCTGCCATTAAACTGTTATTCTGAGTCAGGTTGGCTGGGATTCAAGACTGAACCTATTGTTAAAAGAAAGTAAGGTAAACAATCTTAAGCAGTGAGTTTCATAAAAAGGGAAGCAAACTGATTGTTACTTTGTTCATCGTGCAGTAATTGTTTAATTGTTATAAGAAAAACAGGTATGCCCTAGGGCAGTGTTGGCGAACCTATGGCACGAGTGCCAAAACGTGGCACTCGGAGCCCTTTATGTGGGTGGTGAAGGTACAGGTATTAGGAAGGACACATGCACCTATCTAACTACCAACCATACATAATGTTACAAACAATGAGCCAAGAAGGAAAAACAAGGAGAGATGGCAACTCCTAATTCAGTATTTAAACTCAGACTTTCAAAAGTTAAGGCTTCAAAATCCTGAGCCTGGACAGATGAGTTTTGAAAAGACTCCAATCAATAACCTGATGGAGAGTAAAACTGGGAAAATAATAACAATAACAGTAGAACTGCTGAGTTGGAAAGGCCCTATGGATCATCTGCTGATATGCCTTATCTTTTATTTTCAATTTCTTCTAATTAATTTCTACCCTTTTTATGAAGATGTTTGTGCATGTTGGTATAGTCTTATAGACAGAATGAACTGTCTTATTTAAATTGCTTAAAATCTTTTATTACATGCAATTCAAATCATGTGCCATAGACATCCCAAACCTGTTCTCATTAAGCCTGTTTCAGGCACCCAGAAAAGCTTTCATCCATCCTGACAAATGGTTCTTCAGCCAACTGGCTCAGTATTTGATTGTATTGGATTTTTAAAATTCTTTATCTAATCTCTATAATCTATTTTTCTCACTTTATACTTTTTGTGCACCTACCCTTCTTGCTTGTTCTTTACATTAGGAGTTGTGCAACAAGTAAATTTCCCTGATATGGGATTAATAAAGATTTATCTTATCTTATTTCTTTTCAGTCCAGGTTACCTATGAAGCAAAGGTCACTTTAAATCCTCATGTTCTCAAATGATTTAAGATATGTATGTGGGGGAGACAGCTAATTAATTCAATTTGGTTTGGGGAGCAGAAATTCTTCCCTTGTTTCTCTTGAGCTTCCTTCCAAAAATACAGTGCAAAGTATCAGCCAGGAACAGAGAATGAGAAAGACTTTCAAGGAGAAATACGCCAGAAATAGAACCCCTGGCCCTATGCTCTTCCGGTTGTTTGCTCTCTTGCTTAAACCACTAAGCAACACTTCTTTTCATGCCTAGCAATTCACACTTTAAAAAAACTTGGCCTGGAGTGACTCCAAGCCCATTGTGTTCCTGCTTTCCTTTCTTCACCTACTTGTACCAAGCCTGTTGTAATTCAATGCAAACACAGGGCAGGCAACTGGAGTCGCAGTGGGGAATTCTCTGTAATGAAATCTCTTCATGAAATTTCTCTGTTTACTGGAGGAGTGCAAATGGGCAGTGTGATTTATAACATTAAAATGAAGCCAGTGTCCAGTTGCCTGGATGCTGTGCTAGACTACTAGGGAATGGCAATCTTCTAATTATGAGAAATGCATGCAAGGTGGGGAAACATTAAAAATGCTTTGTTTCCAATTGTGAACTATTACATTTCTTTGCTTCAGCTTTGCTGCCTTGAAAGCTTGACCACACCATCTGCTTGTCGCCAATCCACAGCCCCACATGAGGCTTGGAGATGTTTTCAGACCCAAAGACCACTACCATGGACAAAAGGACCTCCGATGGTAAGGAAGGTGTTCCAGTCTCCTAATCATTCTGGTTGCCCTCCTCTGCACTTTTTCCATTTCCATAATATCCTTCTGAAGGTATGGTGAACAGAACTGTACACAATACTCCAGATGGGGCCTCACCATAGATTTATAAAGAGGCAAAATTGAAGTTCAAAATATAACCTCTTCAAGTGCTGATCTAACTTTACATTACATCAAAATAAAGAGAAATCCCAGTGGAGATCAGTGCTTCCATTAAAAACAGTAAAATACACACAGAGGCAAGTATTTTATATTCAAGAAAAAACATGCCTCAGGTAGATTTATGAATTTACAAGTATTAGTAAATTGATGCCTGCAAGCAAGAATTTGGAATATGTTCAGATAATAACCTTTCATGCCTGTTAGACATTTTCTTAATAATTTGGCTGAACAAAACTATGTCCTTAAAGGCTAGTCTTGTATCTTCCTGCTTCTAAGCAAAAAATGCTGACCCCGAAGCCATCAAAACTGAATAACAAGTACATTCACCCACTCCCCAATCTCTTCTTCTTTGTACTCCTGTCATATTTTCTAGAATGTATAAGCTCACGCATGGACAGCTTCTCAAGCCTGGGGGCCATCTTCCTTTGCATCCCATTGGGAAGCTATTTTGTTCCTGCCCTCTTCAAAGAGGGGTGGCAGGACCAACATCTGGTCTGTTTGCTTTTAAAGAATGTTAATCCTCCCACATTTTCATGACGGTGCAAAGACTGTGTGCTTAGGCTTAGAACATACGAACAGCCTTGCTGGAACAGGCCAGAGCCCATTCAGTCCAGCATTGTGTCACACAGCAGCTCACCATTTGCTTCAGGGTATTCCCAAGCAGATGTCTTCACCTAATTACAATTCCCTGCAAATGGCATTGAGAGATATCTTGCCTATCTCTCCAACCCAGAGGTTGCCCTTAGGCATCCATAGTGATAGCCATTGATATACCCTTGTTCTCCATGAACTTGTCTAATCCTTTCTTAAAGCTGTCAAGGCTGACAACTGTCACCACATCTTCTGGCAGGGAATTCCATAGACTCGGTGATCATCTGGATGAAAAAGTACTTCCTCTTATTTGTTTGAGCTCTAGCACCCAAAAGTTTCATGGAGTGCCACCTAGTTCTAATGTTGTGTGATAGGGAAAATAGTTTTTCCTTATCTACTTTGTCCACACTGTGTTTGATTATAAACTTCAATCAGGTCACCTCTTAGGCTCCATCGTGAGAGGCCCAGCTGCTGCAGCCTCAGATGGCAAGGAAGGTGTTCAGTCCCCCCTAATTGTCTTTGTAAGAGTTAGAAAGGTCTGGAACAGGGAAGAAGAGGCAAGGAAATCATCTGAATCTGAACTTAACTCATATATTGTGTTTTATGTTTATTGTTATAATTATTACACAGAACACGGGAGAATCAAAGCAACGAACCATTGGCAACAAAAGTGGTACAGTGGACCCTCGTATAACAAATGGTTTGTATAACATAAAATCTGTACAACATAAAAAGTTCCGGAGATAGGGGAAATTTGGTTAACAGAATCGCCTATGGGGCGAATCCTTACAACATAAAAATGGTCGCAATTAGGGATTACTCCATTTTCAATGCATTCCTATGAGAAACTTGTACAAAGGCAAATTTGCTTAACAGAATTTCATTTGGTACGAATTAATTCCTTTATACAAGGTACCACTGTATTTAAAATAAGGAAGCCCTCTTAAAGCAATATTTGAATAGAAGAGCTTGAAACAGAGAAGCTGCAGTTCCAGTCCCACACCCATTCATTGCTTCCTCCACTTTTGTAGTATCCACAAGGAACCACACCTTCTTTTCAGTGGGATCCACTGCTTTTTAAGCAGCAGATTGTTGAAACTGGCATTTCAGGAATTAAAAAAAAATAAGATCCAGAATCTGGAGAAAAGCCAGCAAACCTAATATAATATGAAAGTGGCAGCCCTGACCTGCATGTGGGTAGACACCATTACAGTGGGTAAACACCATTATCATATCCACCGATTCATTAACCACTGATTCAGTTATCCGCAGTTGGCAGAGGAAAATTAAATAAATAATTCAGCAGCCACAAAGCAAGCTACTGTCACAAACAGCAGCAGGAAAGCAAGCTACTGTTGCAAAACAGTAGCCGTAAAGCATTTTGCTGTCACAAAACAGTAGCAATAAAGCAAACTATTGTTGCAAAACAACAGCTGTAAATCAAGCTACTGTCACAAAACAGCAGATTGTGGGATGTTGGCATTCTTTCTTATCCGTGGATTTCATTATCCACGGGAAGGCCTGGAACTAATCCCCAGTGGATACCGGGGTCCTAATGTATTTAGCAAATGGGCACATGGAATAAGATGGGCAGCTGTTGCAAGGGTTACCAACTTTTCTACTAAGGCTCACATTGTATACCTTAGTTATTGCACACATGACAAACTGGGAGCCTTCTCAGTCTCTACATGGCATCTGGGCTTGTGGGAGCCTCACTCCTAATAATCAAAATTGTTTCAGGCCCTGAACTCCTGCTGCCAGGAGATGTTCAATAAGAATCTGGAAGTTGAATTGTGGCAACTGTACTTCTTTTCTCATGGGATCGAAATGTTTTGCTACTCATCCAATTAGCTTCTTCAGTCTGAGAAAAGTTTGTGGGATCCAAGAAAAGAAGTCCAGTTGCCACACCTCAACTCCCAGATACCCTCACTTGGATGATCAAGAATCTCTACAGACATGCTGAATAAGAAACCTTGCAGGCTACAATATGGGTTCCAGACCCCGCAATGCTCCTTAATCGCCACCCACCAACTCTCTCCCTAGGCTCATACTGAGCCAATGAACCCTGGTGCTAGCTGGAACAAACAAAAATCAGTGCCTAATGTTTAAAGCCATCTTAACACTTTTAAATTTTAGTTCTTTTACCTAATGCTGCTTGATTTGTTTTTGTGATCCTCTCTGCTCAGCAGTTCTCTGTGACTCCGCCCAGCACCCTGAAACCTAGCAATTCCCATGAAGATTACTGATCAGGAATTTCTAATCTCAACTCTATAATGCGAAAGTTCAAGGAAATCACATTTCAAACTAACTTTCCAAGACAGCCTGAAATGTGCATCTTGCAAGCTCTTTCAAATGGCAATCATACAAATGTGCCTGGACTATAAAGATAAAAGGGATATGAATACATCTGAAGGGATTTTATGTAGAGAATTCAATGAATTATTTGTTACAGTTCCTTTGCAGGCACCTTGCAATTTCTCCTCTGAGAGCCAAATTCCTTGCAGGAATGCCCTGTGCAATTGACTTGGAGTCTGAATTACAAAAGCTGGCATTGCCAATTAAGATTTATGGCTATGCTCCAGAATTTAAAAAGCAGAGCAAACCTGAAATGTACTGGGCAGAGGGAGAAAGTAACGACATGCTTTTCAAAGCCCTCCGCCTCGAAAAAGAATGTCAGTTTCAGATATTATTCAAGGAGAAGAATTGTTTATTGTTTCTGAAACAGTTATACCATTTCCACTTTCATTGTGAAATAAAGGAAAAGATTAAGATTTCAGTTGCAGAGGTATACGGTAACATCAGAACATCTAAACCGTTGTGCTCCCAAGCAGAACTTGTATGGCCTTTAAAGAATATGTCAAAGGCTTCAGCAAGTATGCACTTTGGCTTCACAATCACAAAGATGAGTGAAAATGCTACTATAGGACCAATTGCCTTTTTCTTGAGATAACAATAACTGGACACACTTGAACCCATGATTTTTGTTTTTATACTTATCCAAAGGGTTGCATTGCACAGCCAGTGTCAAGACAAATTTTCCACTCACGCTGTCGGCATAATTTTGACCTATATTTTGGTTACAGACTTCAGTTTTTGCTACGTCATAGAACTCAACAATGAAAATGGTAACAATGATTATTTTTCCACTAAGAAATTTCACCTACTGTACTCTATTTCAAATTTGGTAGAAGAGAAAATCCCTTTGAAAGGAATTTCAAAAGAGGAAACATTTGGGTGAAACTCTTGCGGTAATGTTCAGGATGATTGTGCTTCTTTTACTTATGAGGTAGTTAAGGACATGTGTGTAGGCATTAGAGATGGGCACGGAACGAACATTTTTTGTTTCCGTTACCGTTTGTCGTTTCCGTTACGCAACGAAACGACAAACGAAAATTGTGATGAAAATGCAACGAAACGAACAGAACCACAAAAATTGTGGTCGTTACGTTTCGTTTCCGTTAATGGCGACGCACAATGAAATGAGCTGTTTTAAATGTTAAAAAACGCCCTGGACATCCGTAAAAACACAGCGATAATTATTTATATTGTCTGATAATACCTACCAGGGGGGTTGGGGTCCTTAAAACGTTTGTTTTAGTCTTCTCCCATCGCAATTTATTATTCTTTTCCCTTTAAAATGGATGTCGCCACCAGCCACAAAATGGAGGCAAGCCATGTGATGGGATCATGTTCAACCAATAGCATGCCCAGGTTGCAGACTGGGCGGGCAGGTCTGGCAGCCACAGAGGGCATAAAAAGCTCTGGCAGCCCCCATCCCCCTTGCAGTCTCTGGTGGGAGTTAGGGTGGGATTGCTGTCTCTGCTGCGCCTCTAGCTTCAGTCCTGCAGCCTCCCTGTGTGCATGCGTGCTGCGTACCTCTCGGTGAGTACCCTTCCTTGCCCCGCAGTGCAGTCACTCTGCAGCTGCCTTGCACCCTGGGCAACGCCCGCCGCTGCCTTTGCAGCCTCCCTGCATACCTAGTCTGTACTGTGTCTCTGCCAGCATCCATTTTTTTTAGTGTTTTCCCTCTGGTCTGGGGCATTGGGGGATGCCTGCGCACAGAAATGCTTTTGAAATCGTGCAAAAAGCGGGTAGAAATGACAAACGAAAACATGAAAAACGGTAACGAAATTTTTCAAAAATTCCACGACAAACAGAAATGAACCAAAACAGATCTCTCAACGACAAACGAAAAAACGAAACACCATTTTTCTGTTTTGTGCCCATCTCTAGTAGGCATGCATTCAAGCGCACGCGCACGCAAACACACACACACACACATCCTGTCTTTTACTGTACGGTTATCTCTGGGGCAATCAGCAGACATCCCTACTGAGCTTTTTACATTTAAATTACACTCATAGGGGTTTAATTGAAGGATGCTCTATGGACACAAGTCCCCCGTTTTGGCCAGACACGAGTACTCCTGATTTGATCTGCAGACCCACTTCAGAATGTGTCCTGATTCAATCTGGAATAATTAGCAAACATGCTTTTGCACTGAGGGAACCAAATATGGAGGCACAGCATATCCTAAAGAAGGAAGTAACCTTTCCAAATTTCAGACACTTAACTTTAGAGGGTTGTGTACTAGGCATGATTTTAAAAAAACGAGTATGGTACACTGAAGCAATTTGGGGTTCATCCAGTTTGATTTGTGTCCCAGACCTGAAACCATTTGTCAGCTTGCTTTGATTTGTTCCAAAACAGAGATGGGCAGAAACTGTCAGCTTTGCAGTTCAGGCTGGTTTTGTCTGACGGGTACAAAGCTGGTTCCCCTTTTGGCGCCCTGCCCCCTACAGTGGGTGCCAACTCAGAGGCCATACCCAGAGGAAGCAGGGCAGGGAAGACAGAGTCCTACTTAGAATGGGTATTTGCACAAGATGGTGAGGTGCCAACTGCAGATGAGGTATGCATCTGTCGGATGAACTGGCAGGAATGGCCAAACTGGCAGTTTGTGCCCATCTTTACTCCAGAACCAAATCTAAATACTGCTGAAGTAATTAAATATAAGTATGGATCAGACTGGCATTTTTAGGAATTGATACACATCTGAGTTGTATACACAATCCTATCCCTCAGGTATTTCTCACAAGTCAGCTGAAAATACCCAGCATGGTGTAGTGGATCAAGTGATGATCTACGGTTCAGGAGACCTGGGTTCAAATCATGGTTCATCCATGGAAGCTCAGTAGGGATGCGGATCTCGTAAAACATCTCCTTAAATAGCTCATTTACCTTGAAAGCCCTATTAGGATCACTAGACGTCAGCCACGACTTGACGGTGCACAACAGCAAGAAGTCATTTTAAGGAGAAAGGCACATTTTTTACAAAATAAACAGAAATAAACAAGTCAAGTAGAGGACTGGGGGGGTCAAAGAATCTGCACAGTGCTTACAAGGTATCGACTACAAAAAATAAATAAAACAAATGCAGCATTCTTGACTGCACTGTGATGTTTCTATAAGAAAATACAAAGAAATTTTCTAATGCCCTGAGAATAAGGCAAAAAAAGGAAGCTTCTTTCATGGTAAATGAATGAAGATTCGGGGAATTTGGAGGGCAAATTATCCCTTCTTCATAACTGCTTCATAACTGCTTCAGGCCTTACAGGGAAGAAGTTTTTATTGTAAACAAGTTCAGCCATGAGAAAATGAATGTTACTGTGATCCCTCCAAAAATGTAACACCACAATACCTGTAAAAAAGTACTAAGGCCTGAAGAATAAGAAATGCTACAAATTTCTCAAAAGCATTTTTCTATGATCTTCTGATATTTTTCTTTTCCTTGCTCTCCTATAAATAGAAGGACCATTTACAGAATTATTTCCAAATTTTGTCCAACATGTTTTAGTAACTGTCTCTTCATTGCTGCCACTGCTATGATCTAAAACAACATAGACAAAGGACACAACAAAGGAATTAAAATGGTGTATAAGCTCTCAATACACTTGCTGCTGCGACCATTCGCAGTACAGTGCAAAAAAGCATTAAACAAACAAACAAAAAACAAGGGGGGGGAAACAAAACTCTGCTATGACCATGACAATCACCAATAATGACATTACTTTTGAGAAAAGTAATGAGAAAAGCTTGAAAACATTATCCAAGCTTGAGAAAAGCTTGGAGAATTCCCCATGAAAAAAATAATGAACCTATTCACAGATAAGAGCTGCCTCGATGCCCTAAGCACATCCAATCTCGCCTGATTTCGGAAGCTAAGCAGGGTCAGCCCTGGTTAGTACTTGGATGGGAGACCACCAGAGAATACCAGGTGCTGTAGGCGCCTGGAGTAGGAACTGGCAAACCACTCCAGTATTCCTGCCAAGAAAGCTCAATGGACATGGGGTCATGAAGAGTCGGTCACGACTGTCACGACACAACACACACACGCACACATTCACAGATAAGTTGGATAATTCTGAAAGAACATTTTTGCACAAATATGAATAGTCTAGTGAGCTGGAGAACCTGGCTGTAGAGCGATGGGCCAGGGGGGTTGTTTCTTCACCGTGCCTCCCAGGAAAAGAACCAGTCTTAGGGAATCTGCATAGTTCTAGAGTTACAACAGAAGAAATGAATGGAAAATGATTTCTGAGTACTTTATATGTTGGACAACTTGGCAAAGCCCACTGTAAGTCAGAATTCATTTGACAGTACATAATTACTACTCATTACTATATTTAAAAAAGTTGGGCTCATAAACTTTCTCAGTCTGTACAACAGGAAAGGAAAGGAAATTTAATATTACTTATTTGTTCCAGGAAGTGGATTTGCCCACAAAAACTGAGATTAATAAAACAGCAGTTTAGTCTTTAAAGTGCCACAACATTTTTGTCTCCTTCTTCCTCTCTATTTGACTCATTAATGTTCTTCCTTTTGGATGAATCTTTTTGTCTATATTATATACCTGGCTTGAAAACTAAATTTGTCTTGATTTTGTTCTGTGAAACATGTTTACACAATAGAAAGCCTTCCTACTGAGGATGACTGGATTGCAGTTTCACACTGATGTTTATTCAGACCTTTCGATGTTTCAGAAAGTCTATGAGGTTTTTATGTATACTGATTGTTAGATGAGTTTTGCAGCACTCCCTCTCCCCCTACCCCAATAAGAAATGAATACAATACATATTTTTGAAAGTAAGATTTTAGGATTGAGTTTAAAGTTTTTATTTTTATTTAACTCAGTCAAACAGAATCCCCATTTCTCAATCTACTACATACAAGATACCCACAAGGCTGGCTTGTAACACACCTAGGAATTGCAAAATGTGTTAGAGATTAGAAGGTGCTGAAAAGCTGCTTGATGGCCCATAAAACCTGGAGGAGATAGCAAATCAACTGGGATGATCCCAGCAATAATGAAAGTAGGGGCGGTAAAATACATAATCTCTTAAAGCAAACCATCTTTTTAATGGATTCCCATCAATTGCTTAATACTCTTTAGCTCTGATCCTACTGGCTCCATATGCGGAGAGACTGGATCAGTCTGTGGGTATCTAATCCTTTACTAGCCCAAATGGCATGTTTGAGTGCTAGGACGGTAAGTGGCAGAGGCACAAGCAGTGACTGTCAAACAATGACTTGGTATTAATTCAAGCCTAGTTCTTGCAATCCTCCCTATTTACAGTTCAGCAGCTCAGTACAAAATCAGAAACTTTGGTGTGAGATAAATTGTGCCTAAAGCCACAGCACTCTACTTGCCTGTGACTAGAACAAATCAAAGTTGCACCCTGTTGTTCAGGAGATGCACATTCACAATGTGTCATTGGGAAATGGATTATTCCTTTGATTCATAATGGTTCCGAGTTCCGCTTTTAAGTATTTTTCTTTCCCTTGAACATGAAAGCAAGTAACTTTAGTATGGTCCCCTCAGATTTCGGAACAGAGACCACATTTTTGTTTTCTTTAATCTGTGACTGTTTTGCCAAGATGGTATCAAAGAAATGGTATGCAGAGAAAGTCGACACCCACCCACCCCTCCCATCAAGCACCAGAAAAAGATCCTCTCAACTAAATGGATTTCAAAGCAGTGAAACTCCCCCTGTCCCTAATAGAATTTATCATCCATTGCATATTGGACATCTCTGCCATGCAGTTTATAGCCTTGTAGAAAAACACGGCAACAACAGTTTAACAAAGGACAAACCCCAGAAAAAGAAAATAGCAGCTAGAGTCATAAGCATATATTGGAGATCTCTCATTCACATTATTTGGGGGTCAATTTGTCTTTAAAATGGCTTAAAATGACAGTGAAAATGGGCATGCAGAGAAGTTGGAGACTGCAGTCTAAATATAATTGCTAGTTCTAACTACCATTAATGTATTGACTTAATGGGGCTTTCAAGAACAGGTTCCATTCATTCAATGAATATTTGTAATATTTTGCAATATTTTTGCTTTTTATTATATTTTTGTATCTGTATTTTGTGATGTTGTAAACCATGCAGAGTGGTTTTCTGCCAGATAGGTGGTAAGTAAGTAAGTAAGTAAGTAAGTAAGTAAGTAAGTAAGTAAGTAAGTAAGTAAGTAAGTAAGTAAGTAAGTAAATAAATAAATAAATAAATGAGTCTATTTGAGATAGATGCAGTTATCCTAATAACTAGATTTAGACTTAAAAGCCTAATAACTGGATTTAGACATATATTCCAATGTACAGTAGCACCACAATATTTGCAGTGGATCAGTTCCGGGATCCCCACTGATAGCAAAATCTGTGAATAAGAGCAAACACTCTTAATGGATCAGAAGTTTAACTGAGAAGTGCAATGCTTCTGGTCGCCGCCCATGACCCGAGTGGGAAGTTCAATGGCTGGTTGGCCAGGCAGGTCCTTAAAGTCCCAATCCCACTCCTCTGGAGGGTGAGTGTCCAGCGGCAGTGGTTAAGTTTCCTCCCCCCACCACTGCTCGGCTCAGGCCTCACCTGCACCTGCGGATCACCAAGCGAGGATAAATGAATCTACGTTTGGTGAATTAGCGGATGTGAGGGTCTTACTGTACTTAAACAACAAGAGGCACGCCACAATGAACATCTGAATGCAATCTAAAATGTGTGTACCACTCCAGGCACCGCTAAGGGATGCATGCACAGTAAACAACTCTAGAAACAGGTCTTCCAGTTGGTGTGTTACAGCACTGCACTGGAAAGATACCATGCAGATAGTCTCTTCATTGTGTCTGCAACAAACAGGTCTCCTTTGGCATAATCAGGGATAGACTTCAATGACTATCTTCCATAAACTACTTTTGCAGCCCCTGGTTTTCTACCTCCATCTGATTACATGTGAAAACTAACAGTTCAATAATGGCTGTTTCCTTTTTTTGGTAGTCACATCAATGAAGGCAACATTACAAATAGTAAACTAGCCCTCCCCTATTCATTAGCCTGCTGTAATAAAACTAACAGTTTTGTTGCATATTTTATTTGGAAGAAGTTTTCACCATAGTTTGCTGAAGGATCCTTGAAGTTCTAGGCAGGAACAAGGAGGACGTCAGGGTTTCATAACTAAGACTGTTGAGATTCTTAAGTTGCATCCACTGGGAGATCCCTTCAAGGTATGCAGGCTCATGACTTTAGCAGACATGGAAACATTTTTGTTTATTAATGGAAAGGAAGTTGGAACTGGGAAAGACGATCACTTATTTATTTATTTATGTACTTTAGTTACTATCCACTCCTAAATCAGAGAGAAAAAACACATGGAGGAGAGATAGTTTCACAAGACGAGGTTCATCTTTGCCAGTGAAAAAATTGTAAAGGATTTTTCGGAAAGGTCAGACTATTCATTCTGCCATTTGGAAAATGAAATGTTTTAAAAATTTGGGTGAAGGCCAAAGCTATCTATATTGACTTCTGAAAATCAGCAAACTGAATAAGAAGAATCTCAGCTCTCATAATTGCAAATGAAAGGAATGTGCAGGTTCTCCTTCTGGACAGTCTAGAAAAAACAATGCTGTAAAACACTGCCGGATCTTTGCATTAAAGGTTAAGAATGAAATGCTTCTAATATTAACGCTATTAACGTTATCATTCTGACATTTATCAAGCATAAGATGAAACTTGTTATCTCATTTGAAAATGAAACAATCAGGTCTCACACCACTGTCCCAATGGAAAACCTATTTAAGCAACACAATTTGGCCTCTAGATGATTGCACAATTTAGCTTTACAAAGAATATGTGGTGAACCACAATCATTAAAGAAAAGGCAAGCAATTCCCAAGGTGTTTCCCTCAACAAGTGCTGAAGAGTTATGCACAGAAATAAAACTGTACATCAAATATCAAGCACAGCCCAGTCCGATCACTCAATATGGTGCATTAATTTAAACAGTGAATATGTGGGGGGAAGCCTTTAAATCAAGGAATCTGTTTAATCTGCAATCCATTTCCATTTCTGAAGCAGAACAAAGAGAGACAGTCAGTCAAGGTATGAGGAAAGCTTTCACACAGTCCCGAGCCAACCTATGGAATTCACTGCCAAGAGAAAGTATGCAGGTTGACATTTCAAACAACCTAAGAAGAGGATTAGGTAAATTCGTGGACATTAAGGTCGTCAAGGTTCACTAGTCAGGATACAGTATGTCTTTAGTCTGATACAACACTGTTCTTATGTTCTTGAGCAGGTCCACAACTAGGGTCTTGTGTTACCAGGGGCAATCATGGATTCTTCGTGTTCCCCAGCAGGAGGGACGCAGAACAGTACAGAGTACAAATACTTTTTTGTATTATGCTGCACATGCCCTGACTGGCCCCCTAGTAGTGGCCCTGCTCTTGCATGTGAAACAATCCAACTGCTCAGATTTAAGTTTGCATACATTAATAATTCTCAAAACTCTAAGACTCCTAGCTCCAGAAGTCACCTACCAAGAACCCGCCAGCAGACTTTGGGGACTGGGAAAGGAGAATGAAAAAAGCAAAACTGACATCTTCCAATGATCTGCTTCACCAGAAGTGTTTTGTTTGGGAAGCAGAATGGAACACCACCTCAATGTATTCTCGAAGGCATTCACGGCTGGGATCTGATAGCTGTTGTGAGTTTTTTGGGCTGTTTGGTTGTGTCCTGTAAGTTTTTCTTCCTGAGGTTTCACCAGACTCTGTGGCTGGCATCATCAGAGGGTAAGGAGCTCAGTTTATAAATTCATACACGGTGTGGACAAAGTAGATAAGGAAAAACTGTTTTCCCCTATCACACAACACTAGAACTAAGGGGCACTCCATGAAACTTTTGGGTGCTAAATCTCAAACAAATAAGATAAAGTACTTTTTCACCCAGAGGTTCACTGGTCTCTGGAACCCCCTGCCAGAAGAAGTGGTGACAGCTTTCAGCCTTGACAGCTTTAAGGAAGAATTGGACAAGTTCATGGAGAACAAGGGTATCAATGGCTATCATTATGGATGCCTAAGGACAACCTCCGGGTTGGAAAGATAGGCACGCTATCTCTCAATGCCATTTGCAGGGAATTGTAATTAGGTAAAGACATCTGCTTGGGACTACCCTGAAGCAAATGGTGAGCAGAATATTGGACTGGATGGGCTGTGGCCTGTTTCAGAAGGCTGTTCTTATGTTCCTATGACCTCTTCTTTCTCCTTTCTGAGTTCCTGAAGTCTGCCTGAGGAGTTCTAGGTGACTTCTGGTGCTTATTGTCTTGAATAATAATAAAAAATCCTTTCCCTGCTACATGTACTAGAAATTAAAAAATGCACTCACTTTCTAAATAGCTTTCACTTTGCATTTTATAGTTACTGGGTCCCTTCCTAGCTGGAAGGTTGCCTCATTCCCATGTGGCTTACAAGCCTCAGAAGTGTTGCATCAGCATACCAGGCAAAGAAAGGAAGGAAAAATATATCCTCCATCTGGACATGTCTTTAAAAATATTATATTTTTTGCTTCTCTTAGGCTTGAAGGAAATGCCTGGGAGCCAATACACATTTAAGAAGTCCAACTACCACTTCATTTCATTGAATCCCAGAAAAATCCTTTAAAATGGATGATTCGGCTTTCTAAAACCTCAACTTTGGACTGGCTAAACTGTTGTGGTAGCTGCAGTATTTGAATTTGGTGAGACCAAATGTTATTGTGCTGAACATATTATTGTGGTGCAAAAAATAATAATAATTTGAAAGAGGAAAGAAAAATATCTAATTTCTTTAGTAAATACATGTTGCTGCATTCCAAAAATGACTGGTATTTGTGTCCATGAAGTAGACCAGCTTCATGCTTTATTTCACTTCAACTCATTGCCCAAAATACAACTGTTGGCCTGATAACAACCACCTATTTATTAGTCACCTGATAACAAAACTGCATGCTACTATGCTATCAAAATAATCAAGTTACAAGGGATTTGATGGCTCAAATGATTGGTAACTGGTTACAGGACCTTAGATGTCAGCGGACAGTTTTTAATCTAGTTCATATTAATAACCACAATCCACATATTATTACTTTTCCCTCCTCCTAGTTTTTTCATGGCTTCTGTGAGGAGTAGGAATACAACTCCTCAGTTTTTTCCACAGAAGAGAACCACAATTGCAACCAAAGATGTAATCAGAGATGTAAGCAAAGTGGAGAAAATTTATATGGTGAGCAGCAGAAGACAATCAAGTTAGTGACAATTAAAACTATACAGAGAATGGTAGAAATAAGATTCTTCTTCGATTATTCTTCACAGCTACAACACGGAGGGCTATTGACCATGAGATTGTAATTATTGACGTGGTTCCCATTTGGCCATTGCACAGACGGATGAAATGGATGTTGTACTAAAACAAAGGTGTTGAATCATCAGACTAAAAGCATATTCTGATGCATGGAGATTTCCCTTCTGATCTATAGAAGCTGGCAAGCAAGTTCTGCAGGCAGGCAGCCCCTGTACATCTGTAAGCTCCATTCCTGCTTCTCTTCCATGCTTCTTCTTCCCATTCTCCTTCCCATTCTCCCTCAGGCAGGGAGGGAAGCCAGGCTCCTCCCCTACTTGTCTTTTTTTCTGTTTGAAACAGACTTGGAGCTTTTAATGGACAGGCATTGTGTTTCTTTATTGATTTGCTATTAAAAAGCATAATGATTCTGTATATTTTTATATTAAAATTGCTTTCTAATATTAACACATTGGCCAATATCCTATAGCTGCGCAACATGAGTGATGCTGAAGTTGCTGCTGAGTGAAGAGTTGCCTTTTTAATTTCACAGTTCATGTCGCCTGCACAAATTTTACAAAGTTCTTTACGCCTCAACATTGAATAAATAGGCTTTTTTTTAAAAACGGGCAGCAGTCTGCCATTGCTAGTGATGCCATTCCTAACAGGACAGTTGAAACTATGCAACAGGATACTGGCCAATGCTGAATACTGTAACTGGTTCAATTATTCTTAACCTTATCACTTCTTGTATGTTATAATATCTTTCTTTTTTATTGATAGCATTTTTAATCATTCTCCTGCCTTGAGCCTCTGTTTGGGACAACACTTTTTGACTACGGCTTCCTCTCTCCTACTACTTCCTTGCTTCCAGCTGCTGCTTTTGTTCCTACTTAGCCCTCCTGGTACTCGTTTACCAGGAGAGGAAGAAGGAATTTAGTATTAACAGCTAGTCCTTTACACCATTACTGGTCTCTCTCTCCACCACCCCTTCTTTATGGCGTAAAAAAGACATGTGCGGTAGTGACTAGGGGACTGCAGTGGGAATGGAGGCTCCTGGGTGCTCAGCAACAGACAACAAACTGCTAGATATTTAATTCAATTATTTTACTTCCAGGCAGAGATTGGTGCCTATAAAAAATTTTTCTCATGTGGCTGACTTTGGGCATCATATACTTTGACATGATTAAGTGTATAGGAAACAGCATTTTGCTTTTCTGTCTCAGGTAGTTGTGGTAATTGGGGCATTGCAGAGGCTTGTTTCTGGCAGATGACTCACTATGGCAACCCCACATGCCAGGGTCCTTCATAAAGTGGAGGGAACACCTGAGCATTTTGACATACTAGGTAGGGGTTTCATCAGTCACTGATGCTGCTGCTAGCAGTGAAGGTAGTACTTCTCAGGGTGACAGTCCTTAACGTTGCGCAGACGGCAAGAAGAATGCCAGCCCAATGTTATTCATAATATCAATGTCTATCTTATGCATATCTGATATACTGAAAACCCTGATGTCACTTTCACTGTGTTTCTCCAAGTGCCACAAACTTTAAAAAAAAATCTCCCCCCCGATATGCTTGTAGAGACTAAAACCGCTACCTCCTCATCTAAAACATGTTTTCCCTCCCAGCCCTTGCTTTATATCAGATTGTGAGTCTTTGTATTACATCCCCTACTTTGGGTCTAGGGGAAGAGCACACGTATTGCAGTAAGCAATTAAAAGGGCAACACCGAAGGGCATCAAGCAATATTTGAATGGCCCTCAACATGCCTTGCTTCTGACTGGCAGCCATTTATAAAATAGGTTCAAATTAACCTCCTTGCACAGTTGCCCTAGAGCAAATGTATGATTTGCTCTAGGGCTATAAGTGATAGCACAACCACTGGGACAACATGATTATCACATTAAGCTTTTGAATGTCTGAACAGCAAAAAATTAAATAAATAAATAAATAGACATAATGCACTGCAGTGCTGACTTTGACCTGAGTAGCCTCTATCTAAGCCAAAAGAAAAGAGGAGGGACATTTTAATAGTAAGAATGTACTGTACGTGATAATACTGTTTGAAAATCAGGGCAAGAAAAGAGAAATCTCAGCATGTTTGTTTTCACTTCTGACAAACAAAATAAAGAGCAGAACAACCTGTATGAAAGAAATGAGTCAGAATCACTGCTAAATGTCCATTAGATGGAATTGGTCTGGTCAGTGATTTCTCAGTATTTTACATTTCCCTTATTTCACCTGCTGAATTTCTTTCCCTGCGGTAAGTGTACTGTTAAACAAAATGGATCCAATTCAGAAGTGAAGTATCTTTTAGCAGCCTAAGCTATTTGAAATTCCCTACTGGCGTTTCTGCAGCTTCATGTTCCCTGTGTTAGAATACCCTGGCTGGCTGTGACCCAGCACAAGTTAGGTAACAGGAAATTATTTCAAAGTGGTACAATATACTGTAGCACTGTTTTTTACATTAGAAAAAAAATAAACTAGTAAAAAAACATCTGGAAAGGATATGGAGTTGGGTACATCTTAGGCCCCATTCAACCATAATAATGTCAGTCTAATAAACCATGATTTATCAGATCAGGAACAATTCTGTGCTTTTCTTTCACTCCCGCTATTGTGTGTTCATGCTTTAGGACTGGTATCTTGGCTTATTAAATGTCTGTTCCCTAAAATGTCAAAAACAGGAAACAGCACATAAAAGCTGTTCACAAGTCAGGGAATATAACTAATATAACTATATACAGTCTCATACACTGCGTATCAAGGTTACTTTTTCCTGACTCTCATTCCTGTAAACTAGTTTGGACCTTGGAAAGTTACTTCTAAAAAAAGAATTACCCACACTTACATTTCAAAAGCTGCACTCATGAAAATTATCAGAAGGAACTCCTTACTTCCTCATTATTTGGAATAACATAGTTCTACTTAGTTACATCCTGAATAACATCAGAATGTTAGAAGTCATTCGCTTGTTGGGGTAAAACTTCCAGAAATAGTGATCCATTACTTCAGAAACTATAAAATAACTATGGCTTAATTACAATATGAAATAAATGGCATCATCTCTTATATTATTGTCATGAAACTTATGTCATTAATCTTATTAGTATTAAAGTTAGTACTGTATACTTTTCCTGGCAAATCTAGTGTTCTTTCCCTTTAAGAAATAAATCATATAAAGAGAAAGAAAAAGATGACTGAACAATTGTTAAATATGGAAACAATGCGATCAATGCTCTTCATATCTAAAAGTCCACTCAAAATCAAGTCATCAATGCTTTCAGGGGTTAATTTCAGTTGTCCAAAATAAGCAATTTGCATAAACATCTTCAAGTCAACACTAGCAGAAAATATCTCATCCTCCTGCAGGTGTAAGGGTGAAGTTTTTAAAATTTTCCTTTCATTGCAAGTACAGTACTATACTTGTATTTCTAGAGCACACGATAATTGAAGAATCCTTTCAGAGTTTAATGATGGTTCAAATACCTCTGTTGCTTGTGTAAGGTTTATTTAACTTGACACAGTATTGCAGCTGATTACAGAGATACTGGGGTACAGATTAGCTGTGAGCTGGGTCATGTGACCAATTGTACAGCTGAGGCAAGCTCTGGCAACTTGTCAATTAGCTGCAGTTAGCTGTGGTGAGTTACACAAGTCTTATGCAAACATAGAGAAAACCCTGGCCAATTCCTTTTATACAACAGGTATATTGTCTCACAGTTCCTTCACTACATGTCATCTTCCTCTTGAGTTTTTCAGAAATTTCAAATGGATGCCAAGTTAAATTGATTAATCAGCTAAAATGGGAAAGAATTAATGAACCAAACATACGTTAAACACTTGACAACCTTAAAAGCTAACCATTTATTTCAGTGACATAGGTTGATGAAAATAGGGTCCATGTTTCCTTTAACAGGTGTTGAGGAAATTTCAACAGGTATAGCCTGCCTTAAAACCTGCTGAAATGACCCTTTCCAAACAGCGAGAGAATGGTAAATATATGATTAAAACAGATGTCCTAGCTCCTGGTTCACAGACCATAAGTACTGTATTCTAAAATGTAGCACAGCTGTTAAGATTTCTGTAGGAATATAAAATGCACAATAATGAAATAACTCATTTGTGTTTTTCTTTTATTATTTTTTACCATCTTGTATATGTTGCTTGGCATACTACTACCAAGAGATTAGCTCGGCACAGTGCTTAAATGTTTGCTGTAAGGATTACTGGTCACATGCTGCCAGTATTTATTTATGGTCATTACAAGTCTTCTAGTCCAGTAACTAAGCACCAGAACATACTGAAGACAGGTGGACTTTTCTACTTTATGAATGAACTGGCAGTGATTTTGTGAATGGAGAAGCAGGTGACCCATCTGGCTAATAGGGCAATGAGGTCAAGCTCCTTAGCAACTCTCTAAGAGCATTATGATAGCAAAGGCAGCTGTAGCAGTCAAGGTTAGTGGGATTTTGTACTGGTAGCAAGACAGCTAAAACTACATTAGCCTGCATTTGGCATTCTGTACTAGAAGTTCAGCTAAATATTGCAGAGTGAAGGAAGGTGTCGATAGATGCATCTAGCAGGTATTTCAGTTGGTGGGAATCTCATTAAAACAGTTCTGCATACGACATCAAAAACATGCTTTGTAGCTGCAACTGTGAATTCAAAACCAGTCTTGGCTTTTTGTACACTTAGTTTAATACATCAATTGAAACACTGCATTTCATTTTAAAAATAGTTTCTATTCCCAAAAATCTACCCTACATGAAAAAGTTTTACATATAAAAGATATAATAGGTTCAGAAGTGGCTTTAAGATGATGGCTTGAGGAACCATGCAACAAATAAGATAAGTATGGATGCACAAGCAAGATGAACAGCCGCTTAAAACTCTTGTTTTCTTTTTAAACATCTACAGAGAATTCAAGAATTTATTTCTGGAACCTAGCAATTTTACAGTTGGCCTTTCCTAGTGAATGGCACCATTCTTTATCATTGAGTTCTATGAGGTCCAGAAATCTCTCTATCCCTCTGGCTTGAATCAGGTGTTTTCTCGATTGGATACCTGTATGTTCTCCTTTGCACATTTAGAATCAGAAAGAAACTGGGAGGGCTTCCCTCCATCACATGCAAAATAGACAGTTCAAACACACACAACATTGTGGAGAGAAGTACTGCAGCATCATTAATGCAGTGTACGAACTGAACTCTCTACTAAGCTAGCCTGTGAGACAATCAGGATATATGCGACAGATGGATGGACAAATCTGTCAACATTAATTTCCTCCAACATCTTATTTTTGTAAATTTCCTATACACTGGTCAAAATGGGACTGAACCTGAATTTCCAGGCATCAATAGTCTGATATACCATTGGGTGAGGGAAATCTAAGCGGCAGAGTGTGTGAGCTGCGTCAGATTCAAATAGGGTTGTCCCAGTATTTTCTCCCGAGAGGGAGAAAACCAATCTTTGATTATCTTTCTCCTTCTTTATGCCACACCCGCTTCCAGAATTCCTAGCCTTCCAGGTACTGCAATTTCACTTCCATCAACGTCTGCTAGCTACTTCCACTGACTAGCATCAGCTCTTCAGGACATCAGACAGGTTCTCAGAGCTCATGAAAAATTGATTGACTTTCCCAGAAACTCTTGTTTTCCTTTGCTGCAGCTTTACTAGGACACAAAAGTTGTATCAGGTGTTTTGGGAATGTGGGGGAGCCCCCACCAATACTTTCTGCAGTATCCAATATAGCTTTTCAGGCACCGTGGAGACTGGAACAAGTAGACACCAACCCAACTGCACCAGCCAAATTATATTCTTATCGATCTGGCTTCTGCAATGGGAAGATCATATTCCTGGGAAACAGGTCAGGCCATTTTCTAGCCTCATAATTTTAGTTTCAGTGGTGAAAGACCTTCCTTCATACCCTACTGAAGGTGTGCCCACAGAATCAGGTTTTGAGAAGACAGAGAAATCTAGCAGCTTCACCTTTGCCTGTGTAATCCCTGATTAAACCTAAAGTTCTGTCAATTTCAAATATGCAGCTGATTGGCATATTCTTCAAAACAACAGCAAGCCAAAAACAAAATTCTGGTTTGTGACAGTCAAATTCAGTAAAAAGAACTGTTTCCCAAATGCACAGGGCCACCACGTTCCCTTACCTGCCATGTAACTATAACTGATGAAGATCCTAGGAAAAATAAAAAGGAATGGCAACCCTAATTCACTACTAACTTGGTTGCATACCTAGGGTTTGAATGACCCTGTATTCTAGGAGCTAAATAACTCTGGGTAAACAAACCAGTTGCTTAATATTTCTTGCAACCAAAAGAAAGTAGTTATAGGAACACAATCATATGTAACTAGTTACTTTTGAGGTAATATGAATAAATTACATTTCAAGGTGTAACAAATACCTTGTAGTTTTTGCCTGATCTGTCAGTACTTCCTAGTTAGTCTCTAAGCATAGGTTAAAGCATTTTTAGAGATATTTTGAACAAGATTTTTGGAAGTTTTATGGCATTCTGTCACCTGTCCTATGAAACAAAGGAACTAGCCATTTTCTTGCAGTTTTTTTAAGCTGTAGGATTGGATTGGACCACAAGAGAGAATGAGAGATATTTCCCTATAATTGGAAATATCTCTCATTCTAGTAATCACTATGGGTTTTTTGCATGCTGCCTAAGACAAGGCAAAGTATTAAGTACACACAATGAAGTAAATCAGTTTTGAGAATGGATCAACAATAATGATGCATGTAATCTGGCACAAAGAAACGAGCAAACCAATGAGTTCCTTTTTCAAAAAGTGACATCCCAATATTGATTTTTTTAGTCTTAAATATTAGTCTTTTCCATCCCACAAATATTCTAATGGGCAAGTTTAAGTAAATTCCTATCAGAAAGATACTTACAAAATAAAACCTTCCTTGGTTAGATCCCAGAAAATTTACACACAAACACTGCTAGATATTATTCTATAAAAGACACTGAAAGGGTTTAAAGCAATAATATTAACATCACAGTCTGCTTATAGCAGGAGCTTTCAAAAACATTGTGGCTTCCACTGCCAAAAGTGATGGCACAGGGGAGACTGATATTATAACAGCATGATTCTCTGTCAAAGCCTGTCACCTTCTGTTCCGGAGCCTCGCTAATGCACAAAGGCGAGATGCCCAGTTTAGAAAAGGGATGTTTTTCAACCGTTAACATGGTGACTGCTAATACAGATACTAATGCATGACAATTTCCCTGCCAATTCTCACTGTGCAGGTACCAGAAATGCCGAGCCCCTAAGGCCCAAATACAATATCATTGCTTTGTGGGAATGTAGCCACATTGGAAAAATTCTATTTCTCAAATAAATTACTAGTTTAAGGGCAGTGGTGGGTCCCCTTTTTTCCCTCGGGAGGCATATTCTTCAGATAATTATTTGCCAGGATCTGTGGGTTGGGAACTTTTGGATCTGAAACCAGAGGAAATGGAAATGAATCCACTGTCTCCCTCTCCCTCTCCCTCTCCACACAGTGGGTTTCTGAGGAGATGGCAGGTCAGTCGTAGAGAGGACTGAACTTATCAACATAGGGACAGTAGGGTGAAGTCGTTACAGTGCTGGGCAAGGGCTTGGAAGATCCAGGTCCAAGCCCCAGTGAACCATGAAATACACTGGGTGACAGTGGGTGTGTCACCTTCACCTTAGCCCTACAACACAGGGTTATTGTCAGGAATGAGAGGGGGGAGCCTAGCTATGTGTGCTCTCTTGAACTCACTGGAAACTGTTTTCAGGAAAGGTAAGAAATATGTTATAGGTAGAATGGCTCGCCATTTCAAACCAGTGTATCTCCTCTGAACTCTAGCAATGATACACATTTGTGTTGTAATGTCCTTCCAAGAAAACACAAATAAAAGCCTCAGCTTAAAAATACAAAAACAACAGATGACCTGCAAATTGCCTTAATATGTTAATGTGGCTTTATGAAGGTGATGGCGCGTAAAATTGGATCTTCTCATTCACTTACTATCTTAATGGAATATGGTCGGATGTCAACTGAGGAGCTTCATGAGGACAAAGGCGGCGGATGCAGGAGAAGATAACAGCCCAAGATCTGATGTCCAATAAAGCTTTCATGCTGCTGGGATTAGATGTAGTTCTTCTGCCTGTTTACTGAGGGCACAAGACCTGAACAACAACAGGAGAAAAATTCCACGCTCCTCTAAGACTCCATCATTGACGTGAAACAACCACAAAAATATATGTGCTCAGCATCTACTTTACGTGCAGTCTAGCTTCAAAGATGACGGGATCCCATTTGCATCGTTTTCTATAAGTGTCTCTGTCAGGGGCAATTGTGTGTAAAACAAGGCAGCAGTTCAAATAAAGGAGCTTTAATCAGAACTAAACCTGGATAAGTAGATGCTGGGAAGGACTCCATGATATTTAACCCAAGGAAAGGATTAGTGCTAAAAATAGCAGGGGACATTAATATAAATTTTGAAATACTGTAGTTACATACCCGAGGTTTGACTGTAGATTTATTGACAGTCCAGGGATGTTATAATATGAGGGGGTACAGAATTTGGTTACAGACCTTTTGACATGCAAGAGTCATAATTTATTTTTATTTTTATTTTAGAGTATTTTTACCCCACCTTTCTCCTTGGAAAAGGACCCAATGTGACAAATGACAGAGAAGAGGAAGTTATGTGAATGGACAACTCATAGAATCATAGTGTGGGAAGAGACCTCAAGGGTCATCCAGTCCAACCCCCTGCCGTGCAGGAACCCCCATCACAGTGCTCCTGACAGATGGCCATCCAGCCTCTGATTAAAAACCTCCAAAGAAGGAGACTCCATCAAGCTCCATGGCAGCATATTCCACTGCCAAACAGCTTTAAGCATCAGGAAGTTCTTCCGAATGTTCAAATGGAATCTCTTTTCCTGTAGTTTGAAACCACTGCCCCGAGTCCTAGTCTATGAAGCCATGGAAAACAAACCTGTTCCCTCTTCAATGTAACATCCTTTCAAATATTTAAACATAGCTATCATATCCCCCCTCAGCCTTCTTCTTGAAAGGCTAAACATTCCCAGTTCCCTAAGCTGTTCCTCATAAGACATTTCCGCCAGACGTTCAACCATCCTGATCTCCCTCCTCTGTACCCCCTTGAGGTTGTCAACATCCTTTTTAAATTTAGGTGCACAGAACTGGATACAGTACTCCAGGTGGGGTACTCAGCCTTAAGTGAGCCTTAACTGAACTACTGTATTATATCACAAGTTTTTGTCCAGTATTATATCTACTATATATTGCTTCTTAATGTCTCCAGGAAATCATGAGTAATGCCTTTGTACTATCTCTTGCATTTTAGAAAAACATGCTCTCATGAGAACTTGGAAAAGTTACTTCTCTAGACTACAGACCCTGAAATGAACAGCCAGGAATGCTGGCCACAGTCCAGAAAAGCAACTATTCCAAGATCTAGTTTTCATCAAGATCATAAACCTACAGAGGTGTCTGCATACATTTGAATAGGGCTACAGAGAGGAAATATAGGTGGGAGCACACAAAAGCCATGTGCTTTGTGGCCCTATACACAGGTTTCCTGTTTGTTCAGATATTTGCACATCAAGGACAAAACCCTGAAACTCTAGCCAAGTTTGGTTCATCAAGATTTGCTGTCGTCAGTGTGTTCCTCTTCTACTGAACACAGTTAAACAGCCCTAAGCCAAACTTCCACTGATGTTATAAAGAGAGGTCAGATTATGCAGGTTCACAATGAAGCTGAGGCTGACGTGTAGGATCTCCTCTTTTACAGCTATCAGTTTCCTCTTTGAAGAATGGCCTGAGCCCAGATCTCCTTTGCTACGTGTCCAGATCTGAAGGGCTGCCCAGTCCATGTCTGATTTAAAGGCAAGGAATCAGTAAGGAGAAGATCAGGGAATTTGATGCTGCCCAATAAGCACCTGCGCAGAACACTTAGCAAGTGTAAATGTCACCTGGTCACTGATGTCCCAACCTAAGTGAAATGTCTTGTAATTCAGATTAAATTATTTAAAACCATATTAATTTTTCATTTGATTATATAAGCATATGCAATTTTATGCAAAAACTAATATCCTCTTCCCCCAACTTTTTAAAATGATGTGTAAGCAGTCCCTCTCCTCAGTTATTATGCCCCTGTCCTGTTGCCAACTATAACCCTACATTATGTGCAGGCAAATACCTGTACAACAGCAACCTTAATCTCATTTTCCCCTTCTATTAAAAGCCTGGGAGACAACTGTAAAAACTCCTTTTAATTCACCTAAAACAATATTCTGCTCTGGTGATTTGGAATGCTTCTGAATTTTGAAGAGGTTAAATGGAAGCATACTATTTACATTCGATTTAGTGGGCAGCATTTTAGATTTAAGTCTGGGAGGTCCATGCACTTGAATTGCTTAGTGGGTATCCTTTAACAGCTCAATTATGTATAATACAAACATCCCTCACCAATTGTCTGAAGGTCTCTGATGTGCTGAACCAAAGTAAGTGGGCCCTATAAAAAGGTTAGGATGGTAGACCACTTAAGAATTATATATAAATTGCTATGATTTCCCTTGAAAAGCAAGAAGTAGAATATTTTAATAAAACAAACAGTTTAGATCACATAAACTAGGGATGAATGTGTATTTTGTCACAAAATGAGAAGGACATTGCTTTTTGATATTGTTCTGTTGTGCTTTTAATACACAAGAGTCTAAATTGTGAATACACCTGGTTTATTTAAAGTTTGCATAGCCTATGGGTCACGTATTTGGTATGCCATATCTTGATACTTTTAAACCAAGACGTAGGTTTACATGCAAAACCTGAATCTCTTTTCTATCTCTGGATGCACAATCCCTTTTTTGACTGGAGTCATTAAAGCATAATTTTTCCATGATACCACTATTTTTAAAAATGTAACCCATTGCAATTTGTTAAAGATATTCATCTCACATTTCTATAACATTAACTTAGTTTGGTAGTGCAATTTAACATTATGTTAGAGGACAATAATCATTGGGGTATTTTATACCTCCTTTCAACTTAATGAAGAGACTGAAACATGTGATGAAAAGACAATTTTCTCTCTTTTTGCATCAAAGAGCAAAAAGATTATGCACTCCATTGGCAAATTTGACCTAGAAGCAGCTCTGACAACTTTTGTTTACTTTGTAAGGGATTCAGACTAATATGTGATGCTAACATATTCTGCCCTACATTCTAGAAAATTGTAAAACAACAAGATATGCTACGAAGGCAACACAGTTCTGTTCAATCATCAGAAACTGAAATTACCAGGAAAAAAACAATAATTCTTTAAGACAGTGAGAAGAGTTTTAAACCATGTATTTACAGCATGCTTGCTCAGAGGTAAACCCTTCTAAGATCATGGGAAGCTATTACCTAATGAGTGTGAGTAGGGCTGCAGTACGCTGGACCTATTTAGGGGACACATTATATCAAGAGACACAAGCCATGCCCATTTAATCGAAGTTCTGCTGGAGAGTTCAGTGGCTTAGGACACTGGCTGCAGAACCAGCGGCTGGAAGTTCATTTCCCCACTATGACTCCTTGACAGGGTCTGGACTTCATTATTTTATTTTATGTATTTATTTTAGAATATTTTACCCCACCTTTCTCCTTGGAAAAGGACCCAAGGTGGCTTACAACAATGAGGGATAATACACAGTCCGTGCCCCTTCCAGCTCTGCAGTTCAAAAGATGGTGATGGCTCTTGTTGTTGTTGTTGTTGGCAGTCTTAAATGAACTGGAATTCTCCTGAGGTCAGAAAATGCCCCACAACTAACCAAATGCAGAGGCTTGCTATTTTTTTTTAAATTCTGGTCGAGTATTAAAGACTGAAAGATGTTTCATTCGAGGCTCAATAACCAGTTGTCCTTCAGGTGTTCTTGGACTCTAATTCCAATCAGCCCCATTTAAGTCTAATGGCGAGCAATCATGAGAATAGTGACGCCGCATATGAAGGAACATAGGTCTCTGACTTCTCAATTAAATTATTGCTTTTGGTGTTTTCATTTTTTTTCTTTACAACTGGGAGAGGGGACATTTATTTTTGCCTGTTATGAAAAATACCTCAGGCCATCTCATAAAATCTTGCTGCATGATACCCATTCCACAAAATAAAAAATGTATGCGGTTTGAACACTGCACCTTTTCTTGTGGTTTGGGCCCTTAAAATTTTTGATCAACCTTTACTAAGATACATAAATTCTGTTTTTTAGGTGATCAATCTCAAGGTGGGGTAGAAAATGGAAAAAAAACTACAAGATTCATTAATGTGTGTGTCTTCACCTCAAAAATAAATTGCCAATAAAACAAATATATGTCTTGATTTATGCCGAAAATGACAGAATTACAGTTAAAATTAGATGAATAATTAAAGTAACAGAGATTGGTGTTGTACCACTTCACAGCCGAGAGGGGTGAAGGTTTTTTTAAAAGGTATGTTTAAGTTCTTATTCCCACAGACATTGGAGCCAAACACATCATTCCCAAGAGAGGAGAATAAGGATGAAGAAATGAAGGATTTCTATATTGGTAGAAGAGGCAAACATTTATTTCTTTCCTCTGCTTTATAATCTTGCATCAGGATGCAAATACATGAGATGTATCCAAAGCTGGACTTCTGCTCATACAAGAGCAGAAACTTCTCTACGTAAGGGTGCACTTTCCTTCGGTATCACACCCAAACCTGTTCCAAAGGGGTAGAAACCCCTCCTCAACATGTTTCTTGTAGTAGAGAAAAATGCAGTGGTGAAGTGGTCATCAGTATTGAACGTGTTATTAGGCTAATACAGGCATCTACAAATGAACATATTATCCATCTAATGGAATCAGACTTAGGACCTAAGCCAACCGTTAAAAAGCCAAATACCCCAAAAATTGGGGGGGGGGGGGGGGAACAGATCTAGTGAATTGCACATCTAACTTGGTGAAAGTATTAGTTCTAGAGCTTACAAGTGTTGTTCCTAACCAAACATGCAGAACTAGCAGTGATGGTATAGGACATTTTCCAGACGTCCTGAGCTTCAACATTTGGAATAGTTTAGAGATGGGGACAAATTTTTAAAAAGTATCACACTAGTCAAAGTGAATGAATACCCCAGTGAATATGAAAGGATGACTATTTCCCTGTTTTATTCATCCCCAATTTTTAAAATTAGCCCGTGGCTGTCTATAAAACAGAACAAACTAAAACAAATCTGAGATCTTTTCCAAAGCCCCACCCCACCCCATCACCTCTACCGGTGCCTGAGGCATTGGTGCCATTTTTTCAAAGATAGCTGCCCAATTTCCCTTAGCACCTAGGAGAAACTGAGTCACCCTTTCCAACTATAGCAGTGGAAGCTTCACTTAGGGCAAAGGAAAGCTAGTGTCACCATCCCTGCCACCAACGGACATCTTTGCAAAGATGGCGACAGCAGTTTGGATACCAGTGGTGCTGCAACTAAGGGAAGGAGGTGATGGGCTATCTAAAAAAGCCCAAACAAAATGATTAACTAATTCATCAGTACATTGGTTCACAGGTGGAGATTCGTTCTGGCAATTCGTTCCCATCTCTATTCCCAACACCTGGTCTCTGGGGTTTTCAGCTAGGATTCGTTCCTAGTGCAATCTGGGGATTTCAAAAGACTGAACCTCAGACCTATAGCATATTCAAGTACTGTATGTCATAAATCCTTCCCTTTTTCAAAACACTACTGCAGCACAATTAGGCAGCAACGATGCAATGTGGAAGACTAAATCAACATTCTACAAGGCAATTCTAATAAAGGGGGACAACCCAAACAAAAACTATAACTTTTAAACTGAGCTTTGCATCAACACTAAATTTGGCACAGGTGCAGCAGCCAGTCTTCTTCTCTGCTCTCTGCCAAGTTAAGGGGTGTTTTTGGAGAAAATATTTTTGGACAAAAGATTTTGGAGTTTTGATTTTTTAAATGTTAAACTGTTCTTCCCTTCCAGGTCAGAAATATACAACCGCAAACCACCCCAAATTTTTAAAATAGCTCACATAAATTGAAAAGACCAATCTTGCTTATTCTAAAGAATTGTGGGCCCCATCTGCTTTTCTTCATTTGGAATGAGTCCAGGCTTTAGGGGCAAAAATATAGGTCCACAAAAAACCCTTTCATATAGGAGAAACACAATTTTGGCTTTCCAGCTTGACTAAAAATTACACTGTAGCTTTCAGACATGGGGAGAATTTCAGGCAACAAGAGTTCACAACGAGCATATCAATTTAGTATATAAAAAGGGGGGGGGGTACTTTTTAAAAAATAAACGGAATGAACGTCCTACAGAAATGGGGACATTTTGCTATGTAGCTTCAGGGAGTTAGCATACAGTAAGTATGCTAACTTCCTGAAGATACATATATCTAGTAAGGCATATTCAAAATATAATCCATGATTCAAAACAGCCAGAAATGGCCCGGCAAAGCTGCACCGTATTTTGACTGTGCTCCCTGGAATATGGGATGCCAAACTTTATAAAGGGTACCCTGAATATTTACAAAATCAATGAAGGCCATCAAGATAGTCTAACAGAGGTGCTGGGCAACCTTCAGGACTTTCAGGAATTCTGAGACTATATTGTCAATGACAAGGGACTCTAGCAGTTATGAGTCCAAAAACCTCTGGAGGCCTCAAAAGTAGGTTCCCAACCCCTGGTCTACAGGATACCATCTTGTGCTGGATGACCATTCAGTTTCACACGACAGTAGGAAAATTCAGAAACATGGTCTACTTTTGAACAGTTAAACATTTCTCACCAAAAACACAAAATCCTTTCACCGGGGGATATTTTTCAACACGTTTGGCACAGAACTGGAAGACCTAATCACGACACATGTACAGAACATAGGAAAGAACAAGGTTCCTATGTTTAGAATCCGGATGATTCCATAATCTGCAACACTTTCATGTCACAGCGGACAAAAAGTATTGACTTGTAACTACTGACTGCGCAAGTGCTTCCTCCCTTTGGAGGCATATTTTAAAGGTTAAGAAGCACATTGATGCTGCCAGATTCACTGAGAGAAGATTGAAAACATATCCCGGGATTTACAAGGGATATAGGGTGGTCTCAAAGCCTTCTTGAAGAAACTTTGGAAATTGTTTTAAGTCTCTCTCTAAGCCTACTGATCTACCACCATTCAGCAATCTCTAGATGGGGAGGGGGTTGGGGTTAGGAGTAGTGCAGTAATTCCAGCAAA